>JASDQU010272549.1:452-11570 GCA_032191745.1 Picea mariana
TGAGAAGGACAGGTGTCCGCAGATCATCAACTCCGAAATATTAACGTACGGAGGAAAGCAGGGTTTGAGACTTGAAAAGTCCAAAGTCCGGAATCACGAAGGAGATCACATCCGTTGATTTTGGAGGGGCATATCTGGTCCATAGATTTGGAAAGGGAAGATCTAAACCGTCAGTTCAGACAATACCGTAAAGATCAGAAGATCAACGATCCTGTAGCATTGCGAGGATAGGAGTTGTGTGAACTTTAAAACGTTGAGGAAGGGCCAAGATTTAGACCATGGTTTTGGCAAGAGGACACGTGGTGGCTCAAAGAGAATCGTGGGCTAAAAATTAGTTTGATTCCAAACCGCTTTTGGCCACGCCTGAGATTGCATGGTCACAAGAGGTCATCGCCCAAGGTCACATCAAGAGGGGGCTTATCAGAAAAAAGAGATAATGCCCAATACTCTAAGATTTTGCAGGAGAGCGAAAGGGAAGGTTGTGGGTACCATAAGACCTACACCAGACAACTGAAAGGGCCTATGTTTAGATACAGAAGGAGACCATTAATGTTTCTGAGGGTCATTTGACTCAAGAATCAGAGATTCTTGACCGGAAGGTCGTGTAGCCTTTCGAGGGAGTAGGGGGGCTACATCACTTACTGCAACTAGACTTTATGTTATGTATGTAGTTGGTTTCATTTCCATATTTATGGATTCTCCCAAGGAATATTACAGGAAAGTTGGAAAAAAAACTTTAAGGTATATTGCAGGTACAACTGATTATGAATTATGGTACACAAATTCTGAAGACAACATAGTTACAGGATATATAGATAGTGATTTTTCTCTTATCATTGATGATACGAAAAACACCTTAGGATATTATTTTCTTTCAGGCACAAATTTGATCTCATGGGATTCTAAGAAGTATTCCATTGTCTCAATATCTTCTACAGAAGCAGAATATGTAGCAGCTACTACAACATAATTCCATGTAGTATGGATAATAATTCTTTTGAAATCTCTTGCACATGTGGAGAAGGATCCAACTTCTATTTTTTGTGATAATAATTCAACAATTGCGTTGTTGAAAAACCATGAGTTTCACTAAAAAAAAAAACATATTGAAACTCACTATCACTTTGTTTGTGAGCTTGTCAACAATGGTGATATTTCTCTTCAATTTTGTGGATCTAGAGATCAGTTGGCAGATATCTTCACCAAACCATTAGGAATAATTGTTTTTGAGTTTCATAGACAACACTTAGGCATTGTTAGTGTTGAAGAATGTAACAATTAATAATAAGGGGGAGTGTTAAATCATATAATCTCTCATGTTGACCGAGTATGCATAGATTTGTTAGTTAGGTGATTAATTGATTTGGTCATTTTCTATTTATGAAAAGTTGTTGGTCAATTGTTAACTAGTTGTTAGTTTGGTCATTTTCTATTTATGGAAAGTTGTTAGTCAGTTGTTAACCAGTTGTTAGTTTTTGACCATATCAAACCTATAGGGTTTCTAAATATCTATTGTAGAAAATCTATTTAATAACAAGAAGGGTGAACCATGCCCCATGATGTTTTCCTGTGTTTTTTCTCATATGTCTCTATTTATCAAATTAACAAATCTGGTACTAGGTTATGTGCTCGATCCTTGGCCATTTTTCTTTTGGTTTTTAGATTTTTTTTGTACCAACCATCTCCATGAACCCTTCAAATTTGTCCTTGTTTAATGTCTTATTGAAAATATGTTCTAGTTGAATTGCAATATATCAACTCAATCTCCTTGTTTTGTGTTTTCTCTACAATACTGATGATGATCCTTAATGCACTTGATCCTAGCATTAAATAAAATATTATTCAATAAAGAAAAGTGTGGCTTTAGTTGTTCTATATCCAAATGACCAAGAATCCTCCTACGCTGTATCGCTTAATAGGATAAATTATTTACTATACTTCATACTCTACTCTTGTGTAGGACAATGCAATGGCTGATTGCATTTTAATACCCCATAAAACTTCCCTTGACCCCATGTTTAATAAATAATTCATGGTAGCAAGATTCCTTTCATCTATGCATGAAACACTTTATATGTTGATGACCTCTTCATTATAGGTTATAATGCAAGAATGAATTAGTAGTTAAAAATTGAATTGCATGAATCCTTTTATATCAGAGATGTAGGAATGCTTCATTATTGTTTAGGAGTGGAATGTGAAAAACAAATTAAATTTAACATATTCATTTCCTAGACTAAGTATGCATGAGAAATACTAAATATATTGCACATGCTTAATTGAAAATATGCAAAAAAATCCTACTTAAATAGTTATGAAGATATCTCATGAAGACTCAAAGCCTATTGATACAACAATGTATACACAATTGGTAGGGAGTCTCATCCACCTTACCTCTACGAAGCCATATTTAAGCCATATTGTTGACATTGTATCATGGTTTATGGATTTCCCCAAGGGCTAGAGCTATTCATTGGAACGAAGGAAAAAATAATAATAAACTACGTGAAAGGAGAAGTGAGTGCGCTCCGGTCTTAAATATCTCATGCATACCTTTGATTTTGACATGTAAGTTGGATTTGATGGGATTCTTAAAAAAACATTGGATTTGAAGTGATCATTAATTTTTTCATATCATGCTCTACTCTTGCTTAAGATCACATAGTTTATTTTTCAATTCACATATATTCTTTGTATACATGTGACTATTTCCCATTCTCTTTTGGAGCGATGGGATATGAACCCACAACCTCCATCACTCCAAGATTGAATGCTACCATATGCTAGAACCCTTTGAATGGTAATGTATTGAATATAATTTAAACTCCCCTATTTTTAAAATTTAATTCCTTCAAACCCTAGGATTTGTAAGTCATGAATTAAGAGAACTTTCCATTTCATATAGATCATGAAAATTAAGGTTTATGGAGTGGTTAGGATCAATTGTATACAGAGAGAACCAAATCGAAATTTGCAATTGTTTATCCAATACTACAGGAAACTGTTCCTTTAGGTCCTATATTACAATATCTAAAACCTAAAATATATTAATGGACTTGATAATTATTAATAATTGGCAAGTAGCAACAATATTACAAAATAAGAAAAATAAAAACATAATTACTAGACGTCTAATTGTCTAACATAATTTGGAAAGGCCCATAGGCCTTGAGGGTTGGAAACTTCTCTTATACCATATGTCATAATCCTAAGTTTGATAGATCGAATAACTAGGTAAAAAAAATAATTAACAAACTAGATCTGATAAAGTAGAAATACTTGATTCAATATTTCATAGCTTGCTAGGAATATAGGGTGAACCTGGAAATCACGTACATGCAATTTGGTGATATTAGACGTAGCCACGCCTCGATCTAAAAATGAAAGAAAGAGTGGGGGAAGACTCTCCACCAAGTGTATACCTTTCTACCTAAATCTTCAGTAGCACGTCAACCCCAAGCCCTCAATTTACTACTATGCAAGGGATTCCTTAGCCTTGTCCTCTCTATAGCTCAACCAAAAGAGAGATGTCCTTTTCTCCTTATTTTCCGTCTTTATATAGAGTTCATCCATGGTAGAAACCAATCCCTTGGGTCAATTATTTAATTATTTATCATCACTAGGGTTCATTATTTAATTATTTATTATATTTTAGGTTTTCTTCATCAATTACCGTTACTTATTTTACCCTTTCTTTTATTACCAAATATCCATAATAAGTACTCATTGTCATGAACCATTATGACCCCTTTAGGATCATTATTATATAATTCTTTATTATTATTTATTTATATAAGTACTTATTGGCACAGGGGCAGACTCAGGGTTCAATGCTTCAACAATGCACCAACAAAACCCTAACTACTAGCCCTTTCGGCAACACTTGCAAAGCAGATGAAGTCTCACCTGAGGTAGAGGAAGGGGGGGTTGTACGACTCAGGTGTCTACAACCAGGTTGGGACATAGATCTTTGATTACAATACTTAGCAGGGCACTTAGCCAACAATATGTATTAGGTTCTGATTCTCATGTACATCGCAGATTAACCCTCATTATAGAACAATGCAGTAATAATAAAGATCAAGTACTTCCCATCACTTAGAACACAACATTAGCTCAGATCTAGCATTCATTCACATCATTAAGCACTAATCTACAACATCAAATGCATTCATTATACATAACATCAACAACACTAAGAAAATAATCACATAATCAACATCAACAACATCACACAAAGCACATCAACACAGGATATATGTGGTTCACCCCAGTGTGGGGATACGTCCACCAACTTCTTCTTATTATTATTTGTTATTCTGCAATATCTTACATGTGTCTGCTCCCATGCACAGAGCTGCAGAGCCAAGCCTCACACTGGACAGGTGATTTGCGCACAGTGCACTAGATCCACCTTCCTCAAAATTAGGTCAAGGAATAGAGCCAAATCCTTGATAGAACAAAGACTTACATAGTCTATATGCATAAAGCGCTTACAAATTCTTGCACTAAGACGATCACAAGTAACTAGTTCTTACATCACTTAGCTATCTATTTATACATTACAAAAAGGCATAATCATGGTTGAACCCATGGGCCGACATCCCTGAACCCATTACATAAACCCTAAAACCCTTTTGTTGGGTCCACAAGCCTGCAAAATAAGTGAGATCCTGCGATCTCTACTTTTCCTGGTCAAACACGACCAATCTTTCCTCAAAACTTAGTCGAGGGCCAACAGGCCCCCATCACTCACCTGTGACTCATTTTGATTCACTCAGATATGGGCAACACTGCTTCAAAGGCCTTAAGCTTAGCTCGAGTTGCCTCGAATTTCTTCTTCTCCAAAGCTTCCTGCTCGGTGAACTCCTAGATCACTTGATCAGTAATAGGCCCTTCCAGGTGATGTTCCATTATTGCAACTAGTTGGTCTAACTGTGAGCCTTGTCCTTCAACTTCTTCAAAAATAATGCAGGCTTTGTCTTGCACTGGATGGAGTCTCTGTGTCACTTCCATGAATTTTCTCTAAATAGCAGTAATTTGCTGCTGAACTGTGCATTGTTCCTGTGATATTTTCATCTTCTTGACTGTAGTAAGCAACTTCATCTGTGCTTGCACGTTGGATGGTTGTTGCTTCGCCTCTTGAAGATGTGCTTCCGGTTTCCTCATCTCTGGATCTTTTGCAAGGAGCTCATAGGTCTGCGCACTTCGATCACTTAGTTTCTTAGACTCTGAGGCGAGTGCTCTTATTCTTTCTACTGCATTCTTGGCAACTTCCTCCCTTTGGTCACATACTTCTTGTGTAGTGCTCAACACTACTTGGATCTCTAGCTCCATTACCCTTGCTTGAAGCTGTTGAATGGACTCAGCGAGATTCCCCACTTCTTTCTCAATTGACTCTTCTTCCTCCTGCGCCAAGCCCATAACAGAGTGAAGTGCTTTAGTCAATGCCTCTTTGATCGCAATCTGCATTGTGAGTAGTTGGTCTTTTTCTTCATGTATCTTTGCATTGTTCTGCTCAAACTTTTCTTGAATTTCATTTTTCTCCTTCTGCGCAACTCGAAGTTGCTCTAGGACCTCCTCCTTTTCTTTCTTCAAGGCCTCTGTGGCCTACTCATTTTATTCTTGAACTCGATGAAGTTGAGCCTCGGTTGCATCTTCTAGCCTTTGTAATTGGGTGGGCTCATCCCCCAATTCCGCATTTTTTGATGACGAAGGCATAGTAGGTAGTGCACGGCTCGAATAGATGGCTTGTTGTATGTCCTTGATCTCTTTCTCTATCCTTTAATACAGTGTTTCTTGCTTTGCTTCATGTCTCTACAGGATATCCCCTGAGGTGTCCTCCATGGATGCGATGATGAGATTGACATCGTCCACTGTGAGCACATTCTTTGATTGAGGCTTATTGGCTTGGGTCTTCTTTTCTTTGATGTCTATGCCTCTATAGGGGGATCCTTCAGCGTTGTAACTTCGTCGTTGTCTTGCTTTTTTCCTTCTTCCCATCCTTCTTCTTGGTTCACTTTGTCTCCTCCTCCTCATGCAGGTGAGTCAGGCCTACTTTCCTTTGAGGCACTGTCCTCCTCATCAGTTTCTATGTTCTGCACTTCCTCCTTTCTCTTCTTTTTCTTATGTCCATCATGTTCGACCTGAGTGACCAATGGAATTTCCATGATGTCGTGGTCAGAGATTCTACATAGTCAACCAGTAAAAGGAATTATGCAGGTCATTCCTTAGTGATCTCTTCCATGCATTCCTCGGTCAACTTATAGTAGGACTGCAGCTCCTCCTTGCTTTCATCCTTGCATGCGGTGATGTAGATAAAGTGTTGATTTGCGTGAAACTTTGCTAGTGGCCTGTACTGATGCAAAGTATTCGAGGTCATTCATGGAAATGCCTCAATGGAGTGCTTCAGTTGTAGGTAGTAAGTATGGAACACCGTGTTCGATTTACACTGCTTCTCCATATCATTCATCTACCACAAGGTGGAGAACCTCGCGGCCAATGAATTTGATGGCTCAACTTCCGGGAAGGCTACTCCTTCTGGCATTTTCCAGGTGAAAAATGCAATCAATATTAGTAGCCAACTAAAATGGAACTCATATCCTTGATCTTGTGCTTCACGACAATCCTTCTCAAAATAGTTGACGAGGTAACTCACCTAGTTCATTTGCATTCCTTCTATGCACTTCCCTGTGAGGTCTACAACAATTCCAATGAAATTTGTTAGATGGTTCTTTCTGACATGCTTTCCATCTATAAGATGACAAGATAGGTGCATTGCACCATCCTAGATGGAGGCTACCTTGTAGCCTTGCTTTCCCTTTTCTACATCGTCGTAATCTTCCTTTATACACTGTACCAGGGAGTGATCTGAAGTCTTCCCTAGGTATAACTGGTGAGGGTTTGGTCCCTACATAATCAGTCTTATGATGAGGTGGATCAACATTGGATCCACAGTGACGCACCTATGAATCCATAGATAGCTTCCGTGATAGCACGACAGGAGGATTTTAACGCAAGCGTTAACCTCCTGATGTTGGACGAAGTGGGGGATCTTCATTACATTTAGGATCATCAACTGCGTGAGCTATTTTATCCACAGCTAGGAGACTATGCATTGCTTCTTCCCAGATTTCTTCATCAAATACCGATGCAGCGCAAGCATCGCATAGTTCTTCTGGTCTCCTGGGTTGAATTCATTGTTCTTTAGAGATGAAATATGTCCTAACTAGGGTGCAACTATGCGTATCCCCTTACGGAGGTACACAATGATCAACGTGTATTTTAAATCCCATGGGATGCTGTCACAGTTAACTGTGCCAGCCAAAGGTGGCATGTAGTCCGGAAAGACCGACAAGATTTTCTTTGCGTTAGCCATATCGTCGCAGTGTTTGCTTCGCTTCTCAGTCGTGGTTTGGCTAGAACGATGTCCAATTTAGGGTGATGCTTGCAGGCCCCCAGTCGATGATGCTTGTATTCCCACAGACATGACTCTCTCAGTTATGAGGTCTACAAGTATTTCCTCCACAGACTTCTCTACTGTGCTACGTTTTCCCTACATGCACACTCGTAATCGAATAACTCGGGTAGGTGAACAAACAAATGAGGTAATCATATGGATGGCGAGGCCTAGAAAGAATATCCTGATACACTGGATTCTCTGTTAGCTCGGATATCATGGTTTACAAAAAGTGGTACCGGTGCAACGTCCGTCGGGTTAAATAAGAAACGTCGTAACAGATTCCTCCAACGGGTAGGAATGCCTCAATCAATATGAATCCATCTGTTATGGCATGGTTTCAATAGTCCAACGATGGTCTTTCTGACAATAACTGTGTTTCTAGCTATTTTGGAGTGTCATTCTAATGGTTGGGGTGCCTCCAACGGTCCTATAGCTTTGCTGTGGGGAAGTCCCATTCTGCATTGTTTTATTATTCCGACGAAGTTCAAGTTCTACATATCTATCTCCTGCGAAGTCTTATCTGGAACTTCCCATATTTTTTGTAACTTAGCTTTATTCTTACCGAGCTTCCTTGCCTTCTTTCCTGTGATATGAGTCTCTAGATTCCTCTTTCCATTCTTATTCTTATCTTTTCTTAGCATGGTAACTTCGCACTGTCGATGGTATTTCAAAGGGTTCAAAGGTAATACCTCTTTGCTTACTAGGTTCTGGGTGGACATACATTCTTCTTGCATGGACAGGTTCTTTAAGTCTTCCTGTGTTCTTTCAACTTCGATAGCTAATTCTCTGGCCCTCGGTTTCTTCGACTGATCCTCTTGTTCTTCTATTAGTCGCACTATTCTTCTGGTTATGAAGTCCCTTCATTCTTGCTTTCTCTTTTCTGTGGCTTCCTCCTCTGTTTTCCTTCTAATCTGATCCTTCTCAATCCAAGTCTTTCCTAATAAAAGTGAAAAAGGGGCTTTGTTCTTAACAAACCTAATAACTTCAAATTCTTCTTCAGTCCTATTTCCATGAGCAATCATAGGTATATTATTAACTCTTCCACATAGGGTTATCATATTTCCTTTAAACAATCCTATCCTTCCTAATGAAGGTATCATAATAGGCTTTCCAAGAATTTCCCAAGTGCTTTCTGGCACAATATTCACATGTGTTTCTTCATCTAATACACACTCTATGTCAAAGTTTTATAATCTTGTAACTATGCACTATTTTTCTTATAGAATCTCTGATAAATTGATGTCTCTGTGATCATCCATTTCTTCTTTTAATTGTTTTAACATAGTCTCTGACTCTTTTTTTTATGATTCTTTAACATATCCTTAGTTTCTTGACCTTCTTTATAGTCTTCTTGTCTCATGTTCATCTTTTCAACTTTAGTAATCATCCTTGGGAAATCCTCAACCTCATGACCAATAGATTTAAAACAAAGACAAAGAGGGCCTATACAAGGGCATTCTTTAGCAAGATGTCTCGGTCTTCTGCAATTATAACATAGTGTCAGTCCTCTCTTTTTTTTAAACGATCCCCAACCTTTTCTATACTACACACTGGGATCATAGTGATGGACCTGCATTCTGCAAAAATTCTTTCTAGGTTCCTGCATCCACTTATTAGTCCAAAAATTCTTTCTATGCATAGGAATAACACATCTTTCTCTATTTCTAACAAATTTATTTAGATCAACTCTTTCTTCTAACTATTCCCTATTTTTTAGACTAGGACAAGGTCTATTAAACATACCTATATTCATACTTTCGAAGAAAAAATTTCCACTTAGCTTACCTTTACCAGAGCATAAATATTTAAGATCTTACCTCTTTTCTTCAGATATGGTTTCTTTCTTAGCATAGAGCTTCGCAAGTTGATTAGAATATTGCGTACTACATCAATAGATCTACACACAAAGCTTTCTTTTCTTTAGTTCCTCGCAATCACAGTTACAGGTCCCAACAACAGAACCATTCGTTGACACAGGGGCAGACCCAGGGTCCAACGCACCAACAAAACTAACTACCGACCCTTTTGGAAACACCTGCGAAGAAGATGAAGTCTCACCCAAGGTAGAGGTAGGGTGGGTTGTAGGACTCAGGTGTCTACAACCGAGCTGGGACACAGATATGTGATTACAATACTTACAAGGGAACTTAGCCAA
This sequence comes from Picea mariana, assembly GCA_032191745.1. Taxonomy (NCBI): domain Eukaryota; kingdom Viridiplantae; phylum Streptophyta; class Pinopsida; order Pinales; family Pinaceae; genus Picea; species Picea mariana. The sequence goes on from JASDQU010272549.1 coordinate 10,070, forward strand.
CAATATGCATTAGGTTACAATTCTCATGTATATCACAGATTAACCCTGATTATAGAACAACGCAGTAATAATAAAGATGAAGTACTTCCCATCACTTAGCACACAACATTAGCTCAGATCTAGCATTCATTCACATCATTAAGCACTAAGCTACAAGATCGGATGCATTCATTATACATAACATCAACAACACTAAGAAAATAATCACATAATCAACATCAACAACATCGCACAAAGAACATCAACATAAGATATATGTGGTTCACCCCAGTGTGGGGATACGTCCACCAACTTCGTCTTCTTATTCTTTATTATTCTAAAATCTCTTACATGTGTCTGCTCCTGTGCACAGAGCCATAGAGACAATCCTCACACTGGACAGGTGATCTACACACAGCGCACTAGATCCACCTTTCTCAAAATCAGGTCAAGGCACAAAGCCAACTCCTTGATAGCACAAAGCCTTACACAGTCTATCTACACAAAACTCTTACAATTTATTGCACTACACCAATCACAAGTAACTAGTTCTTACATCGCTTAGCTATCTATTTATACATTACAAAAAGGCCTAATCATGGTTGAACCCATGGGACGGCATCCATTAAGCTGTTACATAAACCCTAAAACCATTTTGTTTGGTCCACAAGCCCACAAAATATGTGATATCCCACGATCTCTACTTCGCCTGGGCGCTCCATCTTCGACCAGCCTATCGAAGTCCCAAAATTGGTCAAACACGACCAATGTTTCCTCAAAAATTGGTCGAGGGCCAACAATACTTATCATGACCACTTTAGGATGATTATTGTATTCATGTTATTATTATTATTTATTTGCATATTAATAATAATACATGGCATGGAAATTATTTACAATTTAATATAATGCTTGCATCCTTTGCAACTTGTATCATCCATAGTTAGCATCCATATCTATATATGTAACATTTGTAGTTTTAATCCCTTTAAAATTTTAATGTAATTGTACAAATGTAAGTATGTGAGTATGGTTTGGGTCAGAGAGTATGTAATGATTAATATGGTCAAGGATCAATCTATGTGAATTGTACATTAACAATGGGGGGTTATAATTCCACCAGAGAGGGGGCTAAAGGGGAGTCCAAAGGGTTCCACAAGCACAATAATATAAGTCATTTCATTTTTCCTTTTGGGAAATGTGAGAGTCAAAACCTGCATTAAATAAAATTAAAGTTGAGTGGGTATTGAGGACAATTTTTAGAAGAGGTATTTGGGAAGTAAGAGGATATATGGGTATTGGGATAGAGCACCATCCATGCTATGTATGAGAGCAGCCACGAGAGGGCTGAGTATTATGTTGAAAATAAGGTTGTGTTCTTGTAGGGTATTTCCTGTAAAGGAAATTTGAGAACGAGTATGTGGATGGTGTTGACTCAAAATATCGTCACTTGATAGAAGATAATACAAAGGATTGCAAAGACTATTTATTATATTATTATATATAACTAATAGGTGGGATC
>JASDQU010272550.1:0-13719 GCA_032191745.1 Picea mariana
TTCGAAGCTCATATTTCTTCATGTTGGCTTGCAATTAATTGTGTTGAAGGGTTAAACATATCATCTCCAAATGTTTCAAATGATCTTCCGAAATCTTTCTAAAAGTCAAAATATCATCCAAGGAGGCTACAATAAACAAGTTCGAGAAATGGTCTTAAGATATCATACATCAATATTAGAAGTGTTGTCATAGTATTGTGTAATATAAATTGCATAATGACTCACTCATGCAATCCTTGTGTTTTTTTTAAAGTAACATTCCAAATTATTCTTTGTGTATATTGTCATATTCGTATCCTTACTTCTAATCCAACTTCACAATAACACATGTTTCCAATATTTGGTTGATTAGTTCCTTTATTATTTGTAGAGGATATATATATATACTATAATCTTGTTCAATCTAAAAGATCTACACATTTTCTTTAACATCTATCTTTTAATAGAATATTACAATATTACAATTGTATACCATATTACAATGTAATATGGCATTACCATATTGTATGGCATTACCATATTACCATGCAATATGGTAATGCCATATTACATTGTAATATGGTATACCATATTACAATGCAATATGGTAATTCCATATCTCATGTAATGTTTTTTTTAAAAACTTAAAGTCATCATCGCAATATCGATCATAGTTTGTCGGAAAATAAAATAAAATTGAACAACCATGGCAATAGGGACGAAAGTTCGTCGCAATTTGCCACAGTTGTTTGTCGCACATACAACATCTACATCGTAAGTTTGGTCTTGAGATACATTTTCATCGCTATTGCCATGGATTTTCGTCGCAAGTTTCCACAGTTTTGCATGACACATACAACATCTGCGTCGCAAGTTTTTGTCTTGGCATAAATTTTCGTCGCAATTGCGATGAAGTTTTGTCGTAATTGCGATGATATATAGGGTTAACTGATCTTGATGGTGATGACATGTGGAGAGATAATTTCTTTGATGTTTTCACACACACTTGAATCATGGATATAGAGACGAAAAAAAGTCTCTACTTTTGTGGAAAATGCAACAGATAGTTGTGGCAATATCAACGAATAACCGTCACAAATTTGGTCATATGTACTAGTGTTAGCAGGCTGCAATTGGTATAAGAAATCGTTGATCCTGGGCAGAGGGTACCAATTCTTGACTTTAATCGTGTTCAAATATTTGTAGTCGATACACATTCACCAAGTCTCATGCTTCTTGGGTATCATGATGATAAGTGGCCCATAAAGTGAGGTGCTTGGTTGAGCTACTCCCTATTCTAGTAGTTGTTGCAATTTTTTCTCCATTTCATCTAATTCTAGAATAGAATTTCTGTAGAACCCAATATTTAGTAATGGGGAGTTGGGAAACAACTATATGTCTTGCTCCACTTCCCTCTTAGGTGGAAATCCTTTAGGTTCCTAAACACTCCTATCTATTCCTACAACAACTCCTCGAACTATTGTTTCTTATTTTTAGTACATTCATCTAGGGATTCCTTTACTCATATTGATTCATCACTTAACTAATTCTCTCATAAGAAAATAAAAACATACTTCTTACTTGAACTAATCAAATTTTTGGCTTGGTTAGAACCTACTAGTGAAATACTTGATTTAACTTTAAGCACATTGATGATGAAATAATTCTCATCCTTGATCAAGTGGTACTGGTTTTCTCTCCTCATGAATATTGCATCCCTCATATACTATTATGATACAATGCCTTAAAAATGATAAAAATTCAATCAATATAGTCCACTTCTAAAGAAAAACCTCCTTTTAAAATATATTCAATTCAAAAGATAAGATGATATTCTTATACAAATGATTATATTTTATTATAAATAGGCGATAAAGTGAGCATGATGTAACCTATCACTAATACAACCTAATAATAACTAATAAACTAATAATAAATGAGTTTTAGGGCCTTAACATAGGACATTATGAGCATTAATATACCCCCTCTCCTTTTTTAAAAATATTTTCCCTCATAGATTGTAATTGAGGGTGTTTCTTAATGAACTACTCATTTTCTGATGTAGCTTCTTTTGGAGGCATATTATTCCACTTGATTAGGTATTCCATAATGGTTCTATTCCATAAAGATATAGAATGCCTATATATAATTTTTCCAATTCAAGAATAAACTTCCCTTCTTCATCTAATTATGGAAGTTATGTTTGCACTGACATAGTTTGTCCCAAGATATTTTTTTGGCAAGATACATGAAAAACCATATGAATGCAAGAAGAAGGAAAATCCAACTCATATGCCACTTGTCCAATCTTGTGAATAATATTGTAGGGTCCATACAATTTTGGAGATAATTTCAAATTCTTCTTATTTTTTAGAGTAGATTGCTTATAAGGTTGCAATATCAAAAATACCTAATAACTCTCTTCAATTTGTATTTCACTTTGATGTTGATATGATTGTTGCTTCATCTCATTTGTTTGAAATGGTCATGCAAAATTTATGAAATACTAGGATTTGTATATCCGTAAAGGGATTCAAACAAGGGCATCTTAGTAGATGTGTGATAGGTGGTATTATACCACCATTGTTCTAGAGAAATCCACTTCACCCATTGATATTGTTTTTCTAAAGAATAACAACATAGATAACCCTCTAAATAGTTGTTAACCATATTGTTTTGGATGATATGTTGATCTCATAGATAGTGTTGTTCCACTCATCTTCCATAATTCTTCCCAAAAATTTATTATGATTTTTTTATCTCTCTCACTTACTGTTACTTTAGGAAATACATTAAGTCTATGAATTTCCTTCATGAACACTTTTTCTACTGGTATTTCTATATATGTACTTTGAATTACACAAAAATGTGTGCATTTTGTGAGTCTATCCACGAACAAAAAAATGCCAGGATTATCTTTTGATTTCGGTAAAATTGTAATGAAATCCATTGATATCTCTTCCCATATTTGATTAGGTATATGTAAAGGCTGAAGTAACTCTAGATTTGTTATAATTTCTCTTTTATTTATTTGGAAAACCTTATATTCTCTTACAAATTTTTTAATGTATTTCTTCATTCCTTCCCAAAAGAAATGTTATTTCATCCTTTTATATGTTTTAAGGAACCCTAAATTTCCTTTCATTGGAGAATCATTGATTAAGGTGTTTTTCCTCCATGACCTTGGGTCATGTCACAACAGATCAAGACCAAATTTAGAAGATAGAACCAAACCTCATCTATAAAAATGCATACAATAAACAACTAATTTTATAAGGGGAGAGAGAGAGAGATAAAGAAAGAATAAAAGGACTCACACCTTAAATCCTTTGTTCGATGTTGATCCCCTCTCTAACTTCTTGAAGCATTCCCGATCTCTGTCGAAACTAGCTTGCAATATGAAACCAAGAATAGGCTGCTACAAGGTAGTTTTATATTCAAAAAACATATAGCATGTGCATAGATTCAAGTATATACATAATAAATTAGCATATGACATCAAAATGAACCGATAAACAAACAATAAGATGGAAAGAGAACTCTTCTATTACCAACAATGTGAAAAAGGCAGTTACAACCTGATTCATCCTTCGACACTAGCTCAGACCCAACTACCCTGGGTTCCTACAAATACCTTCAAGCATCAACTCAAGTGGTGAAGCTCTTCCTTGGATAAATCAATAGGGATAGGAAAATACCTTGTATTTATATAGAGAAAATAATGAACATTCGAAAAGGAGTTTCCAGGTATGGGATGCTACTCGGAGAATGAAGCGATTAGGTAAGCTTGCTAAAACATTTACAGCAAGATCTTGCATATCAGTTATGCCATCCTTGAGAGGTTTGGGAGGTTTAATTCTATTTGTTATGGGAAACAATCCCAACCAAAATCCCCTCCAAAAAAAGTGGAATTATTTTATTTTTTCCATTTTTTTAGGGAATCCATGGGTTCCAAGATATCAAGCCATGAATTTCCTAATGTTGCACAACGAAAACACATGGATATAAGAAAAAAACGATTTTTTTTAGGTGAATTTGATGACGAAAATTGGGATTTTGATTAGAAATGTAGGGAAAGGTTTGGGCCATGTCACAAATACATAAGTGTGTAAATTTGTTCTATAAAAATCATGAGACTACCTTAATAGTTATTGCTTCATCTTTGATTGAGAGCATACAAATATTCTCCCCTTATACCAAAGGATATCTCTCTTCCACTCCCGATGTTCCATAGAGATAATTCCTTTCTTTATACATTATATTTTATGTCTTGTACTATTGTCATATTTCCATTCATGGGGATACTCTTCCAAACAAACAATAATGGAAGATGTAATGGAATATAAAGTGGAGGCTTGTTGTATTCTAGAAAGTGCATATCCAACCACATTTTCCTTCCCATTTTGTAGATTATTTCAAAATCAAACCCTTGCATTTTTTCTACCCATTTTTGTTTCTCTTCTAATGAAAATATTTGATCCAAAAAGTACTTTAGGCTATCCTGGTTTTTCTTTACTTTAAAATTTCTCCCATTGATATGTTGTCACCATTTTTTTATTTCATTTAAAATTTCTTCCATTTCTTTTTCATATGTATATTTCACCAAGTCTTTTCCATTTAATTTTTTACTTTCAAAAGCCAATTGTCTCCCTTCTTGCATCAATGATACAACATTTCCTTGTCTACATGCATCACATTCAACTATAAATGTTTTACCAAAATTAGGTTTTTCCAATACTGGTGTAGTAGACATGGCATATTTTAGAAGTTATAATGCCAAGGTAGCCTATTCATTCCATACAAATGAAATTGTTTTCAAGAGATAAACGAGTGGGCTTGCAATGCATGCATACTTATTAACAAATTTTCAATAATATCCTCTAAGACCCAAAAATCCTCTAAGACTCTTGATGTTCTTAGGAATAGGCCACTTTGTAATAGCTTGGATCTTTTGAGAATCCACCTTGACCCATTTCCTTGAAACAATATGAACCAAATACCCTACTTCTTTTTTCCCAAAAGAAAAATTGGATGTTTTTACATACAATTGATTGTTCTCAAGAATTTGCAAGACTTGATCCACATGTTTAATGAAGTATTTCCATGATTTTATATAGATAAGTGTATCATCAAAGAAAACCATTAATTTTTTTCTAATATGGGATCGGAATTTTTTATTCATAAGACTTTTAAAAGTTGAAGGAACATTAGTCATCACAAAACTCATGACCAAGAAGTCATAATTCCCATCATAAGTTCTAAAATTTATTTTTGGAATGTCATATTTTCTTAATCTAATTTGGTGGCATCCTAATTTAAGATCTATCTTTGTAAAATAAGCCACTCTATGAAGCTCATATAATACCTCATCAATATTTGGAAAATAGAATTTATCCTTTATGGTGATTTTGTTTAGATCTCTATAATTAGGACACATCCTTAAAGAATTATCTTTTCTTCTGACCATCACTACTAGGGATGAAAATGAACTTTTGCTTGGTTGAATAATACCTCAATATATCACGTCTTCTACTATTTTATCAATATACCTTTTTTTTAATGAGTATATCTATAAGGCCTTTTATTAGGAGGAGTTCCTGGTATTAGTTCGATTTGATGTTCATGATCTCTTGATGAAGGTAGACCTTTAGGAATTTCTTGGAAGACCCTATAGTGTTTTTCCAAGGTGCATATTAATTCCTATGGAATATTTTCATCTTCTTGCTTAAATTTCATAGAATAAAGTTTAATGAAAACTCCATTTCTACCCTTTTTATGATATTTTCCATTCTATGAGAATTGATGACTTGAGAAGGTCTAGATTTTAACCCTTTCAACTCATATTTAAGTCTTTCTAATTGAAATGTCATGAATAATTCATTATAGTTTGTAGAAATCATGTCCAATGTTCTCAACCATTGAATCCCTAGAACATCTATACATATAATGGGAATGACATCAATTGGGATTTCCAAATTATATTCTCCCATACTTAGTTTAATGTTATGGCATTTTCCTACACAATCAATGCTCCCTACATTAGAAAACAAAACTTGAACATTTGTCACTGTATATACAAAACAATTGAGGTGTTATGATAATATTTTATCAATGAAGTTATGGGCAATACCCAAGTCGTTTAGAACTATAAAAATTTTCTTCTTAATGTAGCCTACACTATTCAAGGTTTGAGGTGATAACAAACTTTCCAGTGCATGAACATTTATTTTGCATGTGTCTGATTCGATGTTGTGCACAATTTCTGCCTCTATTTCCTTCTCTTTTAAGTTGGCAGGTTCTTATTTCTTTTTGTACATGCCTTCATTTCCTCTTCATCATTATTTTCCAAGGTGAACAATTTAGTTTCTTGACATTTATGCCATTTTGACCATTTGTTGTTACAACCAAAGCATAGTATTTTTTTTATCCAGATTATATTAAGAATGACATGAAGGGAAGAGATATAATAAATAAACACACAAATATATTGCAAAAAAAACAATAATATAGTTAAAATCAAATTCTATTAATGATTATTTAGAATACAAAATACTACAAAATGCAAAGCACACAAGATATCTAGAATGGTGGTAGCTTGTCCATGAAGAGAGAGATGTTTCCACTATGCTCATTCACAAGAAGTTGATTAAAAAGAGATCAAAAAGGAATTTTAACATAAAGAATCAATCATAAAATCCTGAACATAAAAAACCTTAAGCCCCAAAAATGAAACTCCAAAAGGTTTGTGGGACCTGATGTGGTTAATTGATATGTCAACTTCCCAGGGGCATAACATTTTCATTTAATCTTCATTTGGGGTGATTGGTATCCCATCATAAAGGTCTAGTTGAGAAGTACACATTTCAAACAACCTAGAATCTACCTTTGCATGCATGTTAGGTTTTGGGAAACCCCAAAAAATGTCATTTAGGGCCTCAAAATGGACCTGAAAGTTTGGGACCCAAAACAATGTAGAAAAACTACCAAGAAGTGGAACTATTCTAAATTGGTGGAACAGGTGGGTGGCCACCAGTATCCACCTAGATCATTCCTCCCCCATTAGGATGTAATGGTCCCATTGTGTCAAGTTCCTCCATTAGATGGGGAAACTTCTTCTCAATCTGGATCCTAGTGATCCACCTTCCCTAGTGAATAAGTTTCCCTACTTTGATGACCCGATAGAGTTGGATGCTCCATTGGTGGGTTCCCTCCATCTTGGTGTACATTATAGGATCAACTATATCTTGTTCAATATAGTCAGGATTGAGTTCTGTATGGGTTATTTCCTTGGCCATGTCTGAAGTGTCCAAGAGAGGTGGAAAATAAATTTGACGCAGTTCACATTAAATATGGGGTGCAAGACAAGGAAAGGGGGAATAATTAATTCAAAATAATTCTCACCCACAACCTTGGTGATGGTGTAAGTCTCATATCAGAGTGGCTAGATCTTCCAATGGGGTCCTTCGAGGAACTATTTCTATAAATGAAACCATATATTATATCCCTTGAAACTTGTGTTGTACCTGATGCTAATCATTGTGATTCTTGTACTTAGAATTGGATTTCTAAAAAATAACATAAAATTGTTGTTGGATATAATGGTTTATTTCCACAAATTTGGCTTCTCAATCATCCTCCATCTGAGCATGGGGGGATTCTTCCTGTGCAACTACAATGGGCAGAGCTACATCAATGGGGGTCAATGGTTGGAACCCCAAGCACACCTGGAAATGTATATGGAAAATAGAGTTGTGGAGGGATATGTTGTAGCTATGTTGAACATAAGGAAGACTCTCATCCCACGTGCATGGATTTTTGAAATTTTACATACTCAAGATATGAGTAGTCATCTTCTTGACTAGTTCTATTTTTTAATCAATATATGGGTGTAATGGAGTTGATTTGGCTAGCTTGGTGTTCATCATCAACCATAGGCTTGACTAGAAAGTAATTAGGAACCTACTATCTTGATCTAAAATAATGGTCCCTGGTAGCCTAAAATGAAACCAAACATGTTCAAAGAAGAGCTTAGCAGTGGTCTCGACTATGATACTCTTTTTGCAACGTTCCAAAAATACCATCTTAGATAATCGATCAATGATAACGAAGAAACAATAATTTTAGTGCGTGGTTGAAGGTATACTAAACATTGAATCCATGGAGATGGACTCCCAAGGCCTATCAAGAGTAGGAATAGGGGTGTATAGCCCTTCTTTCTTGATGACAAGTTTGGAAATGGTGCAGGAAATGTAGGATCTAATATAATTATCGACATCTTGTTGAAGCTTCAACTAATAAAAATTTGTTTGCAGTACTACCACTATTTTTTCCACACCGAAGTGTCCTACCGCTCGATTGTAATGAGATTCCAAAATAAACTTTGCACTCTTTCTTGAAGGAACACAAATATGACTCATATAACATGACAATTAATCCTGAAGATGAAAGTTTGGAACTTTTTTTCTTGTGCTCAATGTTTGATAGGTAACAACAAAGTCAGAATCATTGTTGTATAATTGTGGCCACCTAGAGATATCATTCCCATAGTAATTGAGAACTGTGGTCAATGCCATAATAGGGGGTCGAAAAAGGTAGTATGTGACATGGTTGGTGCTTCCCTTCTTGTACTTGATGTTCAAGGGAATTGTTGCAGGTACATGGACCACTTTTGATGGAAGTCATTTTGTAACTTTTCTTATGCCTGCATGAACTACAAAGGAATGTTATGAGTGTGGAAAATCATTTCCTTTCCCAGAATGTAATGCTTCCACTATCGAAAATCCTACGTAATGGAGTACATCTCTTTGTCATATTTGGGGTATATGAAAACAACGTCAAATAGTGTCTCATTGTGATAGGTAACCTGATTCCCATGAAGAGTGAGCACTACACCAATATCATAATTTTAAGCATCTGTCTCAATGTCAAATGGGTTTTGTAGGTTTGGCATACTAAGGATTGTTGTTGAGTAGAGGCAAAATTTCAAATCCTTGAATGCTTTATGTTTTAATGCAACCAAAACAAACATGGCCTTGGCTCGACCCTTGGTCACCTATCTTAGGGCCGAAGCAATATGAGAGAACCAAAAAAAGAACTTGTGGTATAAGTTGGTGAGGCCCAAGAAGATCTGGAGTTTAGTCAATTTCTTCAAATTCATCCAATCACAAATGACTTGGATCTTGGTTGGATCCACATGCACAACCTGCTCATCTATGATGTATACCAAATATTGGATTCTTTGCATGTTTAAGGAACACTTCCCCAAATTGCCATATAAATTATGTTATTGTAGGGTGCCCAAGTGGTTCAGGAGGATCCGATAATTCTCATAGAGGTCCAGGAGGACTTAGAATTTCCATAGAGGTCTAGAATGGTTCAGAAATGCACAAAATCCAAATGTCCCAAATTCTCTTGAAAATGCCATCAATGCATAGAGCTCGGTAATAGCTTTCTAATAGTGAAAAAATAACCTCAAACATACTTATTATGCAAAATTTATGAGAGGTCAAAGTTTAAGTCAAATCAGGTCAAAGGTCAAAATTTAAAGGGAAAAGTGAAAATGGTGACACATGTCACCACTGCAAGGGTGACACATGACACATGATTGTACATGAGACATGTCGCAGGATCGTTGGAAGCTGACTGGAAAATATGTACACTCCAAATGGATGAATCATATGTTGACAAGTGGCAAGGGATAGCCAATGAGAGGCCACAACATGGCGACCTCCTATTTCCCAATATTGGTTAGTGTTTAACAAAATTTTGGGAGTCAACGGGGGTCGAACCTGTGAGCTCCCAAAACCTTATACAAGCCTCCACTACCAAAGTGCCATGCATTTAGTTATTAATATAACATTTTTAAAATTATATTTGAACTTGTATAAACTTTCATTTTGGAGGAAAAAGGGGTCGAGCGATAGCCCCCAATCCCTTGGCTTATATACTATACATGCGACCAATGCCATAGCCTGTGTGGTGGATAAACAAATTCATAACCATGTAACCATATATTAAAGAACCAACAAATATGCTAACAAAATGAAAAAATATATGACGGTCGGTGGGGCTTGAACCCGTGACTTACCATATATAAACACCACAATTTAACCAACAAACCATGCATGTGGTTTGTTAAAACAAACCCACAAAATTGTATTTAATGCCTGCCCCAAAGTTCAGATAGTAGGTTAGGGTCCACGACTTATTTAATGGGTGAATGAACCGAGGTTGGAGGACATTAAATTATGCATAGACTTTCTTAAAGTACGTACCCAAGGATACATAGATTTTGAGATACACCATAAATCATGTCGAGAGGTCCCTTAGGAAGAGTTTCAAGAATTTTATACTCATTTTTCATGATTTTTCATAAGGAATCCAATGTTGCACTCCATTTCTGCATCTGAGCAGCATGTAAAAAGGTCACTGTAAAAAATAATATTTTAGCATTAATAAAGAAGGTCTTTATATGAAACGGACCCAGAGACATGGCCCAAATTGGGTGAACTCCGTTATCCAACTTGTGTGTGTGATTTTGTCATCGTTGTTCCTTTCATGCTCAATTATTTTGCAAGTTATTTATGATTAAAGTGTATGTGGTTAGATAAGTATTTCACATGTAATTTTTCAATTAGTCAAGCGATCATTATTATTTCAAAGATCAAGTAGATGTTTATGTTTATTTAAAATAAAAAACTTCTAATTATTTTTGAAATCAATTTGGTACTAGAGCAAGGTTTGACAAGTGTTTGCAAGTGAATGCTTACAAGAGATAAACTCAAACTTGGTAAAGGAAAGCTTGCAAGTTATAAGTCCGAGATTGGAAAAATATTTTGAAGACATAAGATTGCTTCTGAAGAAGGAGAAGAAGAAGATCAACCCATGAAACATGAAGATATTGGGGCTACACTTCAATCATTAATGGAGAGAGTAGAGAATTTTTAGTGAATAATTCAAAATCATGTAAGCGAAGAATCTTCGATAAAAGGAGAAGGAGTAGGTGAAGGCAGTGGTCGACCTTCAGAGCACCTTTCACCATCTTCATTAGGGATTTTTTTGTATACTCATGAAACTCTTCTAAATTACATTGGTGGAATGCACTCATATATTGATCATACTATCTTAATGTTTATCCATACTAACATTGATAAGGTGTTAGTACGAGTTACACATATAGAAGATAGTAAGGGTAAGCATGCGAGTGAATATAAGAAGCCATACACGTTTAAAAAGAAACTAAAAGGTAAATGGAAGAGAAAGAAATCATCCATAGTGAATAAAGATGAGGAAATACTTGCATGTTCCCACTTTAAGAAAAATGAACATGAGAAATCACGGTGTTAGAAGTTGAATCCAGAATTACAACCAAAGAAATTCAAGAATAAAGGGAAGAAGAAGATTGTTGTATCAACTCATCAAGATCTAGGGTTAGATTCTGGAGATGAATTTAAGATCATGGCCATAGGAAGTAAAGGTATATCATCTATCAATTCAAATTATTCATTCCAGCCTATCTATCGATCAAAATAAGAGAAGTGAGATTTTTCATGTCAGAGTTATAGGCAAGCACACTAAGGTAGATACTTTATTTGATAATGGATCTCAAGTTAACCTAATATATAAAGAAATTGTTCATAAGATGGGTTTAAAGATGACATCTCATAATAATATAGATCCATTAGGATGGGTATGTGAAGATGAGAAGTTGCAAGTGACGAAACAATGTAAGATTAGGTTTGCAGTTATAGATAAGTTCTTTGACGAGGTTGATTTAAATGTTGTGCCTCTTGGCATTTGCATAATTTTCTTGGGTAGTTCATATCTATTTGAAAGGAAATTTGTATTCTATGGAGAAGAGAATAAATATCATATTTTCAAGGAAGGGGTTGAATATATTGTCAGAGATCATCCTATCAAAACTAATGTTTCTTTAGTGAGAAAAGGGAAAATCAAAGAGACTCGTGAGTGAAAATAAATATTGTGTTCTCATGATAGTGAAGGCAAAAGAAGAGAATATAACATATTATTTAATAGGTTGTAATCAAGATCATAATTAAAATATGGTAAAAATCACATCTAACTATGATGAGTTGTTTCGGTAACCTACAGGGTTGCCTCCTAAAAGGGAGGTTGAACATGAAATATATTTACAACATGATGCTCCTCTTTTGAACATTGGAATGTACAGGTCATCAGTAATTGAGAATGAAACTGTATGTTATGTTGCATAGGCCTAAACTACTGATTTTGTAGTCAACATTGTTTTTGGTGCTATGGTCCTCTGTAAGGAGTCCGCTGCTAAGGCGCTGGTCTCTAAGGTGTATTAAAAGTGGATCCAATCTAGATTCCACGATATCCTGGTGAATGTCTAGCTGGTGTCAGATGATGCTACGCACCAAATTATGCCTCTCCCACTAGTCTCGCTGAAGTCCTACTCCGACCTCCACTGGTAAGCTCCTCCTCTACTATGAGGGCCTTCTCAACAACATAATGCAAGGTTTGAGGCATCATAATCCTCATCCTTACACAAATGCGGACATTAAGGTCGAAAATGAACTTATTGACCTTAGGTTTCTCGGTATTCAGGTGAGGAGCATACTGAAGTAGCTCCATGAAACGGGCCTTGTACTCGGGCACCATATGACCACCTTGTCACAAGGCGCTGAACTTGTTGAGCTGAAGACTAATGAATTCCTTAGATAGATACCACTCCCATAACCATTCCTAGAACAATTCCCATGACATGTCTTCGACTACCATGTTCAATTATGACAGTATCATCTTCCACCATAGAAGAGTGCTCCCATTCAACTGAAATACCGCCATGTAGACCTTAATGGTGGAGGTATATTCGTGAAGTGAAAATCAAATCGCCATATTATCAAACCATGCCTCGACGACGATGCTATCTGGGGCACCAAATAACTCAGGAAACTTGACCTTCTCGAGTTCGCAGTGGACCCTCAAGAGGTGTCGGTGCCCTGGCCTCATCTCTATCCAAACGGTTGATCAATGCCTCAGACATCTTATGAAAGGACATCATCATCCCAAACATATCACCCACAACTATGATGTAGGAGCATCACTCCACCTCAGAAAATTCGCCAACACGCCATCATGCAATCATTCAATGAAGAAAGGGAGAGGCACCGACCTTCCCATATTTTAAAATTTGAAATAATCCTATACATATTTTTTTTTTGTAAGGTTGTAAATGGAAGGCCATGCCTTTGTATAGGTAGTGGATAGGGTTTCCTTAAATGGTTACCTATAGCAGGTCCAAATCGTAGTCAGTTCTTGACATTCATTTATAGAATGTAGCCATAGGATTAGGGTGTCGCATCTGAGATAGTGATGGAACTAAGGCAGTGGAAGAAGATAAACTTGTAGGAGCCTCTTTTGTAATTAGAGAATTTCTGAGGAAATTTCTCAGAGAAGGAGAAAGAGAGAGAGAAATTGAGAGAACTGAGACTCTGTTACAGTCCAGTTTTTGTAAATCATCTGTATAGACACACAAAGATAATGTGTTAAGAACCAAGTATCAATACAGCATAGAAAAACCTCAGAAAAAGTACTCAACGCCTTGAAAAAGAGATAATTTCATATAATAAGACTCTTCGAGGGGGAAACCTCCTTTTACCCCACTAAAATGTTCAAGTACAAGATGATTCAAAATGAAAATGTCTCCTTGGTATATATAGGAGACTAGGAGGTATAATTACAACTAATGGCCTAAAA
>JASDQU010272554.1:3123-13891 GCA_032191745.1 Picea mariana
TACATTTACAGAATATACATGGAGCACATACAGACATCCATGTACACAGAATATGCAGGAAAACTTGCTTTGTTATATATTAACAAATGGCAAATGCTTGTAATTACAATGTATTTCTGAGCTCTCTCTAGCTCCTCTCTTCTCTTCTCTACATGCAGATGTTCTCTAGCTCAACTAACTCAAAATGAGATATCAAAATCTCTTTTACCTGAGGGCTCCATCGAGCGCTTCCCTCCAGGATTTACCTACTCTAATAAATTACAATCAATGGTTGTCTAGTCTGCTATCCAAAACTAGATCTCAGCCGATCTTGGCATTAAAGCCGATCCTATCTAACGCCTGCTCAAAGGCACGGCTTTCCTAGCTCACCAGCCTAAGTATTTAAATTACATTCATTACAAATTTAAATGAGGTTGTGCCTCTCTTTCAGCTCTAAATGCATGTGCGCTAATGTGGCTGGCTGGCTGGCTGGCTGCATGGAGAGATGCTCCTGCATCACTATAACAATAAGTTTTCTTTTGATGTGACATAGATGTGACATTAATTTTCCTTTTACCATAAATTTGTATATGCAATGTAATGTTTAACATAGGAAAACAAATATATGTTTTTGGATATAATAAAAAATTTTGTGTTTCTCATTTCTAATTGATTGGTAGAATTGAAGTGTTATTGCTCCCTTCACTTCTTTCAATATGTAGAATTAACTACATAATTAATGAATTTCACCAATCACCACATCTAAATATAAAAAGTTGTACTATGTATTTATTATTATGCATTATTATATTTATATTTATTTATTATTATATTTATAATATATTGATTATATTGATTATAATGATTATATTTATGAATATTATAGTTCCATTCATCTTACGGCTCATTATACATTTTGAATAACAAACAACCCTCAATTATTATCTTTTGACAAAAAAATTAATTACTTGTGCATTTAGTTATATTAAATTTCATTGTTCAACATATATTTCCCAACTAACTCGGCAGGGACTGTGTTGCCATGCAACCCTTGTTAAAAAAAAGTGTGAGAAGTAATCAATTTATTGAGAGAATGTTCAAGTAAATTTATTGAAAGGATGTTCAAGTACTCTTATGAGAGTGGAATAATTTCAAAAATGATAAAAGGAATACATTTATTATGAGAATGATGATTGTTAATTATTTTGTAAACTATTTTTTATTAAATTTAATTAATATATCAACTCTTAATTCATTAACTTTTAGAGTTTATTAATTTATTTTGTTTAATTTTAAATAAAATGGAGTAATGGAAGAAATAAATCATTTTGATTTCTCATTCAACTCATTAAAACCATTAAATTTATTGAATGCAAGTAAAATACCTTAAAATTAAATCTAATTAATGGCGTCTGGTCTTAAAACAAAATCCTTACTAAACTTCATATTGTGACTAGCTTAATATTGATGAATAATGATGATAAACGACAAAATACTAAATTTTGAGTATCGATAAATGAAAAACAGGTCAAACTATGAAGTTGCAGGAAATCCTCTATAGAATTTTTTCTTTTCCTAGGTGACATTGACAAATGGATTTATGTATCCCACACCATGTTTCATCCAAGCTCTGATATGTTGGTGGAGTATTTTTGGAAGTTCTATCCTCACAAACATTTTTAGGCAACCCATCTCTAGTGAACAACATGTGGTTACTAATTTGTTAGTGTCATGGGGTTACTAACAATCCCTTGTACACCATGCCCTGATTTGATGTAGTATGCATTTGTTTATAACATGCTTTATTTCATTACTTAACCCCATTCCATATATGTATCATATAATATTTCCCCTATTGACCATAGACATCCAAATTGGAATTTGAATTTGTAAATGTGCCTTCTTGCCAAATTTGAAATTTTAAATGTAAACACACCTTCGTGCCAACATTTCCTATTATATACCCTCTCACAATGGTAATGGACTACAAGGAAAACACCAATTAGAAAGGGTTTTTCATAGGTTTCTAGTGTTACAAGATTTGGCACAATAAATTAAAAAATCATCCACTATTCGTATAAGAGGTTTAAATGGATGTTCATTATAACTAAATATTCTAGACGGCCAAAGGTTCTAGGAGAGGTATTTTTTATCGTTGTGCTTATATTAATAATATGCATTGATGCACTAATATTTGATATGCACGAGGAATTTAAAAATATATAATGCACATTGGTGTGTATTATATATTTTTGAATCTCCAATGGGTATTTAGATATTGAGTGCACTCATGCACTTATATTGATAATATATATTGGTGAAGCAATATTTGATATAGATTAGGGCTTCAAAAATATATAATATGCATGAGTGTGTATTACATATTTTTGAAGCCCCAATGTGTATTTTATATATTAAAGAATTGATATGTATTATGTATATAAAATCAAAGGTGTGTATATTACCTTACACATTGTAATGTATTGTTATGATTATCATAACAATAATGACAATACTAGCAGTATCATCGAAAGGAATGGTGTTGTTGTTGTCATTAGTAGCATTGATGCTTTTATTACAGTTATTCACACCAATGCGTAGTACTCATTTAGATGTACATATGCATAAACAGGTATGAATGAATCCATTGCATTCAAATGCATACAATTTATCGATATGTTTAATTGCTAAAATTTTCCTTATTATAGGTATGCAAATGCAACTTCTTCTTTCTTTTTACAAAATTTCCAATAATCATAAGAAAATTAAATATTTTTTATAATAATATTGATTCTTATGCGTTCATTATTCCATTTGGATAGTTGGATTAGTGTGTTGTATCATTTAAACAAATATATATACTCGCTCATTACACCTCTATTCATTGTAATGATGTAAATCATCCATATATTTAGTCACAACATAACATTTTATGGCACTAGAAAGTGAAATTGATTAAGAAATCCATTTTATTATATACAAATAATAGACCCTTCATCATACAAAATGGGACAACATAAAGATACATTTTCTTATATACGAATAAAATACCCATTGTCATATGAAATAGCACAACATAAAAGTCCATGATAATCAAAATGTCAATATGTAATAGTTACAATTATTGGTAACCTGTATCAAATTGGAACAATATGTCCATACTAAACAAAATGTTTGATTTTCATAAACAAACATTACAAAATATACAACTTACAATAACATTCAATTACATTGGTCATTATTTATCACTCGAACTATTGTCAATGATCAAGCTACTTGTATGTATGATTTCTTCATCACTAGCATGTGATGCAACCCCCCCCCTCCTAGGGGCGTGTGCAACCTCTCGATCTTAGGATATTCTTTTGGAGGTGAATTATCTCTCGGATCCCTATTGGATCCTCTCTTATGTAAACAAACCCTTTTTCCTCTTATGCAAGTCCACACGAAACCCGCAGACGCTTTTTCTAAGCCCCTTTTTCCTTTGGGTCAAAACCATAGAAGCTAGCCCCTTTTTCCTCATGGAATTGCATATGACCATGGGCTATAACTGAGCGCTTAGCCACAAGGTGCTATTCATAGCTCCGAGACTTCAACCAACACACTTCCCCCTAACTGTCAAATTATCGAAATGTAGAAGAGTTCAAAGATCAATGGTTGACGTTTACCTGACAACGAACAGTCAATATTGACTCATGGCTTTGGGACTTCATGACTTTCCACACTAAAACAACATGCCAATCTCCTAGACTGGTTACCGGCCAAATTTGGTCATAAAGTGACTGTTGACCAGCAACTGCGGGTCTTATCCCGTCCTTCCACTCTCCAAACTTCTACGTCTAGATATGATGGATAGTGAGGCTTCTCCTCCCTCCCTGATATACAATGGATATATACTATAGGACTCTGGGATTCGAGAGTTATGAGAATCCAACACACAATGCCTCCCGAATAGTCGAACATCGAACTGGAAATATACGAATCACACTCCTCCTCCAACTAATGCATGTGATCAACTATGTGCTTTAGAGATTTGGGGTTCTTCTCTCCAACTAACCACCAAAATCCCAAACGTCTAATTGGAGAATGGTAGATATCTATGACCGATACTCTTTGGTTGATAAACTTCTAGGATTTACTCTAGTGCTTCGGAGCTTCGGGGCTTCAACCACTTTTCAACAACTACCTCTAAAATCTCCCGGATAGATGAAGTGTTGAAGGGATTAAAAATCAACAACCCCCACTTCACTCTATGATCTACGACTGAGATATATTTTGGGACTATAGGATTCAGGTTTTTTGCCTCCTCTGCGGCTCTGCTTCCCTTCAACAAAGGAATTTATCAAGCTTTCAAAGGCTTGACCTTTGATCTATCCTCTGCACAGTCAACTCCTTGCCTTTGCTTGCATTCTATGAAACGCTACACCTCATGAGCTTTTTCAACACTTCAACCGAAGTGTGGGCGCACCCCTTGCGCTTCTCCTTCTTGAGCTTGGAACTTACGATAATTTTTTTGGTGAACACTTGTGTTTTTCCTATAGTATGGAACTTTAAAAAGTTCTTTCCCTCCACACTCCTTGCATAGGCTCTACACACACTAGTGGTATCTCGCTTGAGTTTTCAACTCTTCAAAATTCAAAGGGGATCGACCCTTTGTTCTTTCAAATGACTTATTGTTCCCTCCTGACACTCCCGCTCTTTCTCCTAATTTTTCGAGCACAATCAAAGTGTTCTTTCAACGGCATTATGGCACCCTCTACTCTTCCTCCTGAGATTTACCATCACTTTAACAAAGTATTGGATTTGTGCACTCATTGCAATCACTCTCTTGA
Source organism: Picea mariana (assembly GCA_032191745.1). Classification (NCBI taxonomy): domain Eukaryota; kingdom Viridiplantae; phylum Streptophyta; class Pinopsida; order Pinales; family Pinaceae; genus Picea; species Picea mariana. The sequence goes on from JASDQU010272554.1 coordinate 7,935, forward strand.
GTCTTAGACTTTACAAAATCACCTACAAACTCCTTGCACTTACTCTTCCTTGATATTTTACACTACCATGAGTCTAGGTGCACTCCTTGTGCTCGCTTTGTGCACTCCTTGCGCTTTCTCTATGCACTCCTTGCACTGGCCTTCCCTTGATATTTTACATGGATCAAAGTGTAGTCACACTCCTTGCGATCGCTCTTTGAACTTCTTTCAGTATCCATTCTAATATTATGACTGGTTCTAGTGTGCCCACCTGGCACGCTCCTGCCAGAACTCCTGACTGAGTTCTTTTGCACTCCTTGCACTGTCTTCTCAGAGTTCTCACTAACTCTAGTGTGCACTCCTTTCAGTGTCTTCTCAGAGTTCTCACTAACTCTAGTGTGCACTCCTTGCACTCCCTTGAGAGCCAAAAAAACTCATAAATTCACACAGATAGGGAATTCTATCTATTCCTACAAAGGGATAATTTATATACTCATGTAAGTCATAAACATTTAGTAAAAATTTGGAAAAAAAAAACTCTCATTCATAGAGAACACACATAGAGATATATATGCAGGGAAATATGTTTTTTCTATTAAATCTGAATGCTTTTTACAAGAGTTTTCAAGACTAGAATCAAATAGAGTCTCAATTCTTCTCTCCTCTCTAGAATTTTCCTCTCTTGAGAGCTATTCTCTTCTCATGCTCTTCTCATGCATTATGATTTCAATACCTTGATATTTTTAAAAAATAGGGGCTTCTCGAGCCTTCCTCCACCTACTACATTAAATTACAATTAATTTACAACTCATCCAAATTGGATCGAAGATCATTTCTTGTCATCCAGTAAAGGCGAATTACATACAACCTATACAAATAGAATGGCTCTACCCTCCTCGATCCTTTACAACATTAATTACATTAAATTTTAGATTTAAACCCAAAATGAGAAGGTCGATGCTTTTCTCTCCTTGAGATATTCTCCCTCCATGTGCATTGTTGCGTTGGATGTTGACATATTGATGAGCAGGAGTGATGCTCCTACATCATACTCCCCTACTGAAAAAATCATGAGCTCCTTCTCATGGCTCATCTTCTCTATTGATGATATCCTCTAGGGTCCCAAACTTCACTCTATAGTTGTACACCTGCTCATCTACCTTTCTGTTGTTGTCATCCTGCCTCTATTGTAGACTCTCCTCCCGGTTTCCAAACTTTATGTTGCATGGATCCATTTGTATTCCCACTGCAATCTCCTCTTGTCATCCTCCACCTATTTTCAACAGTCTCCTTTGTTGTCTTCATCATCAACCTCCTTATCTCCTCAATCTCCTTGTCCAACTTGTCTATGGGATATCTCCTCTCCTACAGTCTACTCTATTGCATCTCCTCTTCTACCTCAATCTCCAATTTGTCTTGTTGGATGAGCCTCCTCTGGTTTATTGCTCCTTCTCCCAGGGCTTCCAATTCTTCATACAGATCAAAGGGTAGATCATCCTGATATCCCATGCTAACTTCATCTCCTGTGGCATTGAATTTCCAATCCACTGTAGACTCCAATTCACAACAATGTCACTAAGTTTTTTCTAAACCATCTCCTCTGACAGTTTTCTTTCTACTAGTTCCTCTATTAATCTGTCATATATTTCGGCTGGCATAAATACATATTCATCCATATGCTCCTCATGTTAGAATTCTTCTCCATTATGCATGAGTGTCTCCTTCTGACAGTCTTCCTCTGTCTCAGGATTTCTTAACCAATCTTCTAGTAGCTTCAACTCTTTCTCCCAATGAGTGAGTATGGCATCTGAATTCTCCTCTTGAGCATTCCTTTGGCTCACAACTGTGTCTACTTCTTCTCTTGGGAATATTTTAGTGTTTGATCCTTCTCCTCCTCCATGACAGTCTCTGTTGGTTGTCCTTATTCTTCTTTTCCTCTCCTTTGGCCATCTCCATGGCCCAATTTTTCTTCTGGTGTCTCTTGCACCATTTCCTCATAAACATGAGCCCCTAAAAATCTCGCTCCAAGAGATATGTTGATCCCTCCTGTCATCAAACTACAATTTTCATGATCTTCTTCTTCATCCTTCTCTCCTAAAAGCACTCCTTGTTGATTTGAATTCTCCCCTGAGTTTTTGAAACTCTTAGACAATCTCATATCCTCCTTCTTTTCCATCAGCACTCCTTGTTGATCTGAACTCTTCTCTAAGTTTCTGGGAATATTATATAGTCTCATATCCTCCTTCTTTTTTTTCATCACTCATTGTTGATCTAAACTATTCTCTGAGTTCCTTAGACTTTCAGACAATCTCATCTCCTCTTTTCCCACCTGGCAACCTGCAGTTTCCTTTCTTCCCTCCTGGTCATCTTTGATATCTTCAACTAACATCTTCTCATTTCCCTCCTACAAATATATGATATCTTCAACTGATCTCTCTTCACCATCGAGGCTTTCTCCATCTTCTGGTTCACAGGTGTAAACCATTTTCTCCTCTATGTTCCTAAGGTTTTCCACTTTCCTCAGCCACCTCCTAAGTATTTACTTTTTTGTCCTGGAAATAAACTGTTGGATAAGCCACACCACTTTCTTCTTCATAGGCCACTCATAGATCCATATCCCTTTCTCTCCTTGCTACATTTTCTACCATTTCATCATCAATTTGTTGATCTCCTCTCTGGTCTCCTTGAGCTCTTTATCCATCTCTTCTCTACTCATCCTATTGTGGTCTCCTCTTGGACCTTATCTATGGCCTTTAGTAGCCATTTATATTTTCCTCTTCCCTCCTGGAAAGTTTGTGAGCTTTCACTTGCTTGTTGTGAGCTACAATCAACCTCTGCCAAGCTCTCCTCACTTATACTCTAGTTCACCTGCTGGAACCTTCTCTAATATTTTACACTCCTGTTGAGTGTAGGCACACACCTTGTGCTCGCTCCTTCTTCTAATAACTCCTTGCTCTTTGATTGTTGTACTCAATCTGCTCACCTTAAGAGATCCACAGTGTAACGCACCCACTATCATAAATCAAAATTTTTGGGTTAATACCTCCCAAAGGAGAGATCTCCAGAGACTTGCATTAGCGAAATGCCAATCCCCGGTTCAATATCGAGATTCCAGGTTTCGGACTTTCCGCTGTCGAAAGTCCCTGTCCTCTCAAATCCTCGATCACTGATGGGACAAATATTCCGATGCGCCCCTTTTTTCACCAGCCTCTTCCAGTGTGCTACTGGTCCACGTGACCTATGCTCATATGACCACCTTTATATGCTTCTGTCGGGGTTTTGACACCCACGATGTTTTGGCAACTTAAATCACTGATATTCGATCCCCAAATCACTCCTTTATTGCCTCAGCCCCACTTGGCTAAATCTTTGGCCCACACGACCAGCTCGTATATGACCACAACAACAACTTCTCATCGGGGCTACGGGGTTTCCAATGTTGTAAAACACTTACCCCTAAGTTTCCCGATCTCTCGAATGCCGATTCTCCTTCAAGCTGACAACTGGCTCCCACTACGGCTTTTCCCTCAACTTCCGCTATTCGGACAGTTGTTCCCCACTGATCGGGGTTTCACGGATTGCCATTCCAAAGTGCATAGTTCACTTGTCACCGAGATCCCCGATATCCCGATGAACTCCAAACGCCGATAAATTGACCCCTTGTCGGGATTTTCCCCGATGGCGTAGATCTCTACCACGTGTCCTCTAAATTTAACGGTCCCGATTTCCTCCGGGGCTCGGGGCTTGAAAAGCCTCAAGTTTCTTGTCCTCAGGAACTCCGATATGTCGATTCCCGACTCTTCCCGGAGGTCTGACACCTGTCCTCCACTACAATCCTATTACAGTGGGGCCATCGCATTTCAGAGTTTCGCGACTTCTCTGGGGCTAATTCTCTCGTCACCGAGAGCCCCGATATACCGATCCCCGATGCACGTGAGAACTTATTCTTCCACGTCACCACCTTCCCGTCGCTATATCAGATATCGCAAAATCGTGATTTCCATTGCAACAATTCCTCTGCCTTTGGAAACTCTGAAATGCTGAACCCTGACTCCTAGGGATCCTCTGACACGTGTCCCTACAGATGGACGGTTTAAAACTCCCGTCGGGATGTCGCAGATCGCGATTTCAACATGCTAGAGTTCTATGTCTTCAAAAACCTTGATTCTCCGATTCACGACTTCCTCGGATATTCCGACACGTGTCCCTGTAGCTGGACGGTTTTGAGCTTATCAGGATCTCGCAGATTGTGAATCCTGATGCAACGATCTCTTCACTCCGGGAATCCCCGATGGTTAAATCCCGACTCCTGTCCTGAGGTCTGACACGTGTCCTGCCGATATCAATGGCTAGGATCCCTTCTCAGGATTTCGTGACCTACAAGGTCTCGATTCTATTGACCTTCAAACCCCGATGACTCTGATGTCCCGATGACTCTTCCGGGACTCCTCGTTTGCAAACTAGGACTTAAACCCTGTGCAACTTTCCCGAGATCTAACGACTAACGGGATTTCGCAATCTTCCTCTGCGAATCCTGACGGTCGATTTCTCCTCCTATCCACGAGGAATTACCCTCTGCGTAACTCCCATAGATCCAAAGGCTGTCGGGATCTCTATTCAGATCTAGCGGCCCAAATCTGTCTTTCTCTATGCACACTCCGGGGACTAGATTCCGAGTATCTTAACTCAATCCAATGGCTTGGATTGTCCCATCGTGTGCATCTTCCACCACTTCGTGGATGTGGGAAGATCATTGGTTCAAATGTTCTTTTGGGTCTTTGGGTCTACAATCCCGATTTCTTGTTGCTCGCGATGATCTAATGGTCGTGAATGGCTATGGGTCCTCTGACGAAATCTCATCGGTCGACTCGTTACATCTCACAATACTACTATCTCGGAACCTTAAGAGGGTCGTTCCTCCTCGTATAGGGTTAATAATACCTGTGCGATCAAGTCCCTGTTCAGGGTTCTTGGTGAGATTTTCTAAGGAGGGATTCTCTGTGAAGGGATCCCTACCGGGGCATTTCCGGAAGCAGATAAGGGGAAAACATCTTCTCGAGAATGATTGGGCATGATTAGATTCTGTTTATCAATGTAAGTCATGCATGGCTTCCTCTATTACAAGCATATGCCCATTAACTATTAACAAAACACCACATAAACATTCTTACACTAAAATCGTTCACAATTTAACATTGCTGTGAGTATATTTATATCAGTATATGAAATTTCGAGATGTAATACATAAAATACTTATCAGAAATAACACCAGAAGTGGGTACAACTGCTGAGAGGGGTGCTCATTTCCACCCAACCGTAGGCGTAGCGAATCCCAGCGGATTTACCACTATCCACCCCCGAGCTGAGACCACGAAGCTATCGAGACTGCGTCTCTCCGTCTACCAGTGACCAGGAGCGAAGGTTGCAATCCTTCCTCTTTGTTATCACTCACTCTATGTAAACACTGCCAGAGTTCCCCCTTGCGTCCCCCCCTGCTCAATCGCTTCTGCCATGTGCCTTATCCTCTCGCGAGGTTGTGTGTGGCACAATTACCCTCACGCTAGTCAGTCATGATGGCTCTACGAACTGGCGGTTCACCTCCCCATCCCTCATCAAGCCATCAACCTACCAGCCTGCAAGGCATTAAATTTCAAGGTCAGCGAGCCGCTTTTGGTTCTCCGGGCCAGTGGAGTCCGAATACGGTATTCATTCAGGGTGGAAGTTAACGCCACCTTTTCAGGAGCCTTCCACCGCCATCGTGGTCTATTTTTTGCACATCCCCTCTCAACAGTCCTGCAATAAATTCAAAATATTATTCACATTCATTGACCTCTTCCTGTAGGTCCATTTACATCACATATTCATACTTATGAGTTTTCCATAGTCGTTGGTCAGTCCAGCAATATTTACAATCTTGGGGAAATAGGGTGTTACAATTCCCTCCCCCTTAAATAGGAACATAGTCCTCGATGTTCTTA
>JASDQU010272556.1:0-12357 GCA_032191745.1 Picea mariana
TTGGTGAGGGGGAAAGGTTCGAGAGGAGGATGGAGGCATAAGGAAGGGGAGTATGGATTTGGGAGAATTCATTCATTCGGGGTTTGGACGAGAGGAGATTTTGGGGAGGAAGCTTGGGGACTGATTTAGCAGTGGGGATTTACCGTGCACACCATGGCTGAGAGGTTTGGGCACGGAGGGCTAGGACATCCGTAGATGTCCAAGGGCCAGGCGCACTGGTCGGCAGGGTGGCCGGTTTTGGGGGTGTTCAAGCGAGGATTCAAGCTGGTTCAAGCGAGGATTATTCAAGGTGCAGCGCAAGCTTAGCATCAGTGACAGGTATTTTCTAAATTGTGAAGTGTTACTCAATTTTAAATTGTATGCAAATTACTTTGGAAAAATGTTATTTCATTTATAAAATCTGTGAATAAATATGCGTGAGTAAGCAAATTTCTAGTTATTTTTAAATTTTCTGCTCTATTTTAATTCATGTTAGTTTACATTACAAACGGGACTCTACACTAGATTCAATCTCGATTCAAAGGCTGTGATCAAATCGTGATTTTGCATATTGCAATTTCAGAATTCTCGTTGCATTGTGTTCTTGCCTTTCCATGTTGTGATTCACGAAACTCTGATAAGGAGTTGGATCAACGGTCCAGATATGATCTTGACTCAACAACTGCGATCAAGTCACGATTTCGCATATCGTGAAATCCGGATTCCTGATGTTAATAAACTTTTACATGTTCAACACTTGATCCCCGAAACTCCGACATGGACTGGAATCAACGGTCCAGATCAAACCTTGATCTGACGGCTCAAATTACAACGCGATTTTTCATATCACGATTACGCCCGCTTCTCCTTGTACCTTAAAGGGCATGCGGATTCTTCTTGATCCAACGATGGTCGGATCCTACGCTTGGATTTAATAGCTGATATCTGTCCTCCTCTTAAACGATCTCTTCTTGTCTACATTCAGATCTGATGATACTTGTTCTTTCGAGAGTTTTGAATGGAATCCAACGATCAGAGATTCTTCTCAGACTTTACGGGTCTTTGATCACTCGATCAATGTTGCGTTTCCTTCGATCATTCGCCTTCGATCATTCGACCTTCTTGAACTTATTTTCTATTTGTCTGTCGATTACAAACTTCCTATACTCATGCCATCTTCACTGTTGTACTTGCCATCAATGACAAATATATGCTGCCTCTAAAACATGCCAACAATCCTCTGTACATCCTTCTGATCTTATCGAGGTTGCTCTGCAGTGTCTTCCCGAAATACTTCTAGTGCCTATCTATTACATTCTTCCTGTACTCGTGCCATCTTCATTGCTGTACTTGCCATCAATGACAAGCATATGTTGCCTGTTAAACATTTTCCAACAATTTCTACCCTCATTTCTTGGTTTAAAAAAATGGTATGAAGGTGTTGAGGGGATAATGAAGTAAGTACTATTCATTGACAAAAGAAGGAAACAACCACCTTGGAAATTATGTCAAGTTATGCCTTATAAACCTCCCCATTATTTCAATTTTACATGGAATAATCAATTAAATTGTTCTAAAAGTCAGTATTGTCCCCCTCCTCAGCCTCAAACTAAATCTCATCTCCATAGACATGGAAATATACAAACCATATAGGATAGTAGCTATCATTCTTTCCCTATCAACAATCTTAATAGGTCTAGTTCACTACTTCTCAGAAGTCCTTTATATATTAGAAAGGGTGGCGACCACACTAGTAGCNTTTCAATTTTACATGGAATAATCAATTAAATTGTTCTAAAAGTCAGTATTGTCCCCCTCCTCAGCCTCAAACTGAATCTCATCTCCATAGACATGGAAATATACAAACCATATAGGATAGTAGCTATCATTCTTTCCCTATCAACAATCTTAATAGGTCTAGTTCACTACTTCTCAGAAGTCCTTTATATATTAGAAAGGGTGGCGACCACACTAGTAGCAATAATTTCTACGACCTCCTCAGTAAAGAAATAATTTGCAGTCACAAATACAACCACAACTTCCTACCCAACCTACACCAAATCCTAACATTAATAAGTTGGCTCAACCGATATGCAATTACAAGACAATCACACAAACTACATACTTTGTAGATCTTGTTGACTATAATGAGATTTATATTTGTACAAGGAAAATGGTGACAAATTTTGTGCCATGTGTTAGCACTCCATAAATTTGTTCGGCTGATAAACAGACAACGAAGGTAACGTTTTCAACCAACTTTGAGGCCTAAAACTAGCCTTTCGTACCTGGTGAGGGCTCTCTCAGGAGACTTTGTCTCTACGCAGGATATGGCTTTGAAGTAGTGGCTAGATTTAACACCTTTGATATAATTGGTTCTGGTTATATTGGCGCAAGAAAATAAGACTTTGGGCTATGGATTCGATTCAAGGAAACAACAGAAACAAATGAATCGGTGACTAAAATTCAAGAGGATAAAGGCTAAGCGAGAAACAATATTCATTGTAAAATAGTAATGTGTGGCGGAGAGAAATTACAAGAAGTAACTCGGAGCACCGCGGCTGGCGAATTCAGAGTTAACTTTTAGAAGAAAAACATTTTGTCTAAATGGTGCGAACAAGGGGCGTTGTGCAGCGAATCCACAAGTTCAAAAGTTCGTTCTGAAATAGACAGAAAAATATATGAATAAAGATAATAGGAAGCGCATACGCAAGAAAGGGAAAACAATACATCCAACTGCTACAATTAGAATCTTTTCATCAAAATTGCAGGACTTTTTCATTAAGTTTTAGTTGAACTCAAATTACATGCAATAGCCACTGTCTATAATAATTTTTCCAACCAACCTGCCTTACATCGAAAAGATCAAATATATAAACAAGGGTGTTGCTTAGGCTACCCTACTCTTCTAACTGCTATCTCTACAAACTAGGGAACTGATTGTTCTGTGTTACAAAACTTTTCACATGACATTTTCCAAAAATAGAAAAAAGATACATATGGCTACATCATGAGTGTTGTAATCCGCCATGAGGATTCAGTTTTTGATCAGGTGTCTGGGTGGACAAGTGTTTGTCAGAGTCCCACCGTCTGCTATAACGGCTTTGATTTCCTACCTCATGCTCATTTTCTAGGGGAAGTGTGCGTGACAAGTGGCTGAAGATGGTCACGACCGATATTAAAATGGTGAAATGTCTCCTTCAAAATTGTCAATATTTTCCCTTTTGTTGGTGAATACAAGAACAGACTAAGATAATATTGTTTCTTCTACTCGCTGGAAAAAGTTGTGCAGGATATCTCTTCGGTCACTTCACATTCTCAAGAGCGTTTGGCATACCTTTATTCCGCCAGCCGCTAAGCTTCACACAACTATACAATAGTATCCTGCGCCTCCCTAAGTTGTATTTTTAGCCACGTCATGTTCCCTTTGCAACCTCTGTTGTTGATGCTTCTGTGGTCTTTGTCGCCAACTGTTGTCTCAAATTTGTGTTCTCTTGGTATAATTCGGTAATGGCTAGCTTTGCTTGCTTCTGCTGTTGAGATGTCTCTTGAATATTAGCACTCGTGACATCCATCCTCCTCGTTCTACTCCCACTTTCTTCGCTAGCACCTTCTAAAGCCTCCAGGCGGATGACACACATAAGTAATTGTTCAGTGATTGGTCATGCGCGTGGCCCATATGAGATTCGAGTTTCCCCAACTTCCTTGTTCTTCCTTGGTTTTCCCCTTCTCCGATCCACTATTGGGGAGACACGGTTTCCACTTTCCTTCCTTCCTATGCAGTTCCTTCCACTCCAAGTTCTACATGGTGTGATGTCATTGTTCCCATGGGTAGAAGGAAAAATCCCTCTTTTATCCTTGGGGATGGTTGTTGTGAGTGAGAATGAATCCCAATCACTTTGGGGTTCAGGTCTGGTGATTGTGCCACTTCACGCACCCTTCTTTATGCTTTGAGAGGTTTTCATGGCATGACCAATGTTTATCCTACGCGTGGTGGCTCCGACGAATTCCCAAGATGGAGAATTCGATCATCTTGGGCCTACGAGAAAACTTACAGATAGAGCATGAATCTGATTTTGTGAATAACATGGGTGCAGGAGCTATGATATTTATAACAGATCGGGTGGAAGGAGGAATTGTGCCAAGGAATAGTGAATTCATGGTGACTGGATGTTTCGAATCAAATTGCATATTTTCCATGGCATAGCCCCACATGTAAGGTATAGGAAATAAGGGTTGCAAGGAATACATGATACAAACACTATGATTTTTCATTCCCTTGGCCTTCATAATGAGCTAATAATAGTTCCTGCACTTGTCAACACGACTTCCATTAACTACTTGACTCGACCTGGGGCACGTAGAGACTAACTTTGACAGGACCCGACTTTCTGGGAACACATACCCTTACCATTCACGTATGTTTCAACTCTAACATCTCTTCCCACTTCCATGAGCCAACCAACCACTTGCTGACTTCAACCCCTTCACTGTTACGTACCTGACTTCACATGTTTGGACACATAGGCCATAGACCAGCTTAAAACTGACTCTAACTGAAAGAAAAATGGCGGCACTAACAACTGGCTCCAACGGGGATGCTATCCTCCCTATGAGGTATCAAAGAATAGTAGACCAGGTGCCTGACCATTGTGCCTTATTTCGACTCTTTGACACTGCAACATGAAAAATGCGATGCAACCTAAACCTATTGAAGCAGTTTCTAAAAGAATTAGCATAAAACTTAGGGCCTTCACTTCGGGCTTCAATTTTCTGTTGACCTGCTTACTTGACACATAAATAAAAATGACTATTTACAATGACAAATGACTTAAATGAAATTTATTTCATTAGATAATGTTTGAGGAACCTGCTATTCACAGGACCCCAACCAACGCACTCCCCATTCAGTTCTTCTAGAAAATAATCATTATTTCCACAATGTGCATCGATTCTGAATAGACCCGTCCATATGTTATTCAAATTTCCATTCTTTCCTTTGTCCTCATTTCTCGTGTCCCATCTCAAAACTAGATCACCCAACCGAAAATCCTCTGGCTTCGAATGCTTGTCAAAGGATTTCTTCATCTTTACCTGGTGGATCTATGATCGATTGTAGACTTGTTTTATCATCTACTATGTGTGAACCAACTGGTTTATTCTTCTTTGTGTGTCATCTGGCTCGGCCCCCTGCTCTTGCAACATTTTTATGATGGGCAGTCCCAGTGTATTAGGGAAAATTGCATCTTCTTCATATACAATCTGTAAAGGTGACATTGAAATGGACTTCTTGGTGGTAACCTGATCTACCCACAGTGCGTAGATAATCTTTTTATGACAAGTTTTATTATTATCCTGTAGTATCCTTTTGATGATCTTGGTTAGGCTTTTATTCGAGGATTCCTAACCTGGTTACTTGTGGGTAGTACATTGTAAATGCCCGAGGGTTATATTATAATACTGACAAAACTTATCCATCCTCTTAGACTTGAATGCAGCCACATTATCTGTTATGATCTTGATGGGACAACCAAACCTCGACAAGATGTTTGTCTCCAGGAATTGTATGATGATTGCGTCGGTAGAGTGTTTCGTGGGAATCACTTCTATCCATTTTGTGAAGTAGGTGGTGGCCATGAGTATCCATTTGTGTTGTGTTGAGGATGGAAAATTTATTTCCCATATGAAATCCAAGCCCCACTGCATGAACAGTGCCTCAACTGAGATCAGCTTTAGTGGTAGGGGCTGCAGCTTTCTTTTCCCATCGAAAATATGACATTTTTTGTTGTTGGAGACTTCTTTGTACACGTCTATGAAAATGGTAGGCCAATAGTAACCCGCCCTAAGGATTTTGTGCGTGGTGGTTTTCTAGTCATGGTGACCCCCGCAGTCACCCTTGTAAAATTCTTCCGTGGCTCGCTTCACGGCATTCTCCAACAAACATCTCAACAACATCCCCCTAGGATATTTCCAGAAGAGTGATTTTTCCAGGATGCAGAACTTCACTACTTTAAGCTTGAGAAATCAGGCCTTAGTCTTACTTACGTCCGGAGGAGCTTGGAGATTCTTCAACACATAGATGATATCTTCATACCACGACAAATTGACAAACTCATGGGACACCTGCACAGTCGTTTCTTCTTGAGCGCTCTCTGACAAATCGACGATGAAATTTATTACCATAGCATCGCAGTCCAACTGAACCATTAGCTTCGCGAGGCCCTAACCCTTAATTAGTTTTTTGGCTTGATCTCCAGGTCATATTCCAGCATGGACGCTATCCATTTTCCTCTCCTCCCTTCGAGGTTGTGCTGAGTCAGGATATCCTTAACTGAATTGTTGGGCACATAAGAGATAATGTGGGAGTGCAATATGTATGTCCTGAACTAATTCAAAGCATTAACTAAGGAATATGCTTGTTTTTCCATAATTTCATGCCTTAGTGGAGCATCCCTCAGCATCCTACTAAAATAGGCTATAGGTTTCTCGAATTTTTTCTCGTCTTTTCGCAACATCACGCCGCCAATAGTGTGCTCCTACGTGAATGAAAACATGATGAAATCCTTCATGACGTCTGGACTGGCTAGCATAGGGGCTCTAGTCAGTGCCATTTTGATATCTTTGAAATATTTATTGGCCTTCGGCTTCCACTTGATCTCATTTCCCTTCCTGAGCATACAGGTTATATGCTTTATGATCTCTGCCAAGTTCGGGATGAATCTTCTTAAGAAGTTTACTTTTCCTAGGAAAGATTGAACTTCTTTTTTACTGCGTGGAGTGCCAATTCTCAATATTCCTTCAACTCGGCTGGGGTCTATCTTAATTCCTTCCTTCGAGATAATATGTCCCAACAACTTGCCTTCTTCTACCCCGAAATGTGATTTCTTTGGATTTAGCGATATGTCAAACTTCCTACACTTCTGGAAAACCTTCTTCAGATGCTCGAGGTGTTGTTCATCAGAGGCGGAGTATATCATGATGTCGTTCAAATATATCACAATGAACTTTTCATTTTTGTCGACAAACGTGATATCCATTTCCCTTTGGAAAGTAGCTCCAACATTCATCAGGCCGAAGGGCATCTTGGCGTACATGAACGTTCCCCATGGAGTTGTGAAAGTTGTTTTTTTATTGTCGTCTGGGTGGACCATGATCTGATTATACCCCGAAAAACCATCCATCATGGACATCTTCTAGGAACCCACCACCTTTTGTAGGATATAGTCCATTTTAAGGAGAGAGTAGTGGTCCTTTAGGGACACTTTGTTCAAGTTTTGGAATTCCACACACAATCTTATCTCACCGCTCTTCTTTCTTAAAGGTACCAAATTAGCTACCCATTTCGAGAATCTTAAAGAAATGATAATCTTAACTTTGAATAGTTTCTTTACCTTCTTCTCGATCGAAGATAGTAGCAGGGGGTTTATCCGTCACATTTTCTGTTTGAACGGCTTCTGGTCCTCTTTGAGAGGGATGACATGTTGGATTACTTCAGTTTCATACACCTTAAAAACGTCATAGTTCCATGTGAAAACGTCAGGGAAATCCTTCATGAGCTTGACCTATTTTTTCCTGACCTCTAGACTGAGTGTTTTTTACAAGTTTATCATTTTCGGGTTCTCCTCAGTCTCGATGTTGCAGTATTGCACGTCCTCTTCTCTTGCATTGATCTTGGGATTTTTAGCCACGTCATTTTCGTCAAAAATCTTTTCCAGTGGCACTAACCCCTTCGGAATGATGTTATTTTTCAGTTGTACTATGTCCCTTCCAGTGATCTGGTTCTGGAAAGAGTCATCATTACTGAGTGCATCCACGCTCCCATATTCGTCACAGCAGCATTCGTCATCAATGTTTGTGTTAGCGAACTTGTCTCTCATTTGAAGAAATTTTTCTACCTGCTTGCCGTCCTCAAACACCTGCAAGTATTTTATATTATCAGGCACTATGGGCATGTGTTTGACTTCAATCTTGTATTTTTTGTTTGGGAATATGGGGATCTTAAAAACTAAGGCCAAGGTGGCCAACGCATCGGTGATTTGATTTTTCTCCCTTGGGATAGCAGATATGTCATACTCTGAAAATTCCTCGAGAAGGTCCAATGAAAGTTTTATGTACGCTCTTAGCCTGGGGTGCTTTGTTTGATATATTCCTTTGACCTGGTTTATGACCAGTTCTGAGTCTCCGTGCACTACTATCCTCTTTGCGCCTAATTATTTCAATACCTTCAGGCCCAAAATCAATGCCTCATACGTGGACATGTTATTTGTGCATTCGAACATGAGCTTGTGTGAGTGCAACATTGTGCCCACTTCAAGGGGTTTACCCATACGTTGACACCTACTCCTTCCTTGCTAATAGCGCCATAGAAACTCATGTTCCATATCTTTTTTTCCACACGGTATTTTAGGTCGGTGCACTCTATTGTTTTTCATGCGATTTCCTCATCAGCTGTCACGGTGGTTGTCATCTCTTCTTCTTCGAAACCCAAGTCATTGTAGAAAATAAGAAGAACCAACCTCAGTGTTAATGAAGTATATAGGGTGGTTGTTTGGATGCGTTTTTTTTCTTACCATGTATTTCAGCAACACTTCCCTATACAATCGTCTATCCTGGCCAAATATAGGAATGGTGGCATATGACATGTCCATTTGCAGGGTCCCATTTAACTTCACAGCCCACGATCTGGACAACAGCATGACAAAATTAGGGGGTATGTCTGCCACGACCACGTCCATAACCATGTTCTTTGAAGTAATTTGGGCCAATGACACAACCAAATCCTTGATGAGACCCAAGCACTTCACTTTCCTCGAATCAAAAGAGAAAAGGTCCTTGTAAGGTCTAGTGATATCCAAACCCACCTCATCCATGATCACCTTTGGCATGATGTTGTGCGACATGCCGAAATATAGCATGGAGTTTTGCACGTTCATGTCATGATCCTTCAGACTGATGTAGAATGGAGGTACATCCTTAGTATCACTTGTCTCTTCAACACGCGGGCCAAGTAGAATAGCAGGGTGATCATCCTGGATATTCAAATTATCGGGGGTCCATCCCATTTTCAGCATTTTAATAATCTATTCTCAATACTCACCCTTTCTGATAAGTTCATTGAATGGGATAGAGATTTTGATTTTATCCATTTCATGCTCAAATTTAAAAGGGGGACAAACGTTCTCTACCTATTTTCCACTCACTTCTCGGCTTACTTCCATAGTTTTCTTCGGGACCTCTTCCTTTGAATTTTCCTTCTCCGTCGCATCCTTGGTCATGTTGTCTAGCTTTGGTTGGCTTGTGGAAGGGGTGTCCGCCAGAGGTTTCCTTACCGGATTCGTATGCTGAGGCTCAGTAGATGCTTCCTTGCTCCTAAGGTTGTATCTTTTCTTAAACTACATGATGGCATTCTGATAACCTTTTCTGAACTCTTCCATCACCCAGGACAATGTGTCATTGGTTTCCCCAATCCATGCATCGTCTGTCTCTAGCATAAAATCATCATTTCTTCTCATGTATCGATCATGTTTTCTCTTTTTCAAGAACACGTGCGGGTTCTTTTCATCGCAACAATGCATTTGGTATTCGAACATTTGATCGAAGTATTCATCCATGTAGTTGTTTTGGAATGGAAGCCTTGTCTATTGGTCACCTTGATATCTCTGCTCCCTCTATTCCCTATGTCTGATCTGAGGGACCTGACCCCTCTTGAGGTTTTGATTCCTGGGCTGGGGATAATGTTGGTCTCAGACAACGGGTCTATTTCCCACAGACATCCTCTCCATTAGCTTCTCCATTCTTCTCATCATTAATTCGAACTTGTCATCTGCGGATCTTGGTGTTGAATGATGTGTGTCTCCTTGGAGCTTCTTATCGCCTCTATTGAATCTCTATTTGATATTCCCCGACGCCATCATATTTACCTCAAATTTGATCTCATTGCTCATTATCGTGTCCAGGTTTGGATATCTTCTTTCTCTCAATAGCAGAGTGAATTCATTGTCGAAAGAGTCAGTGTATCGCAACTGTGCAGCCCCGGGAGGTGGTTGGACTTCTGCAGGAATAGAATTATAAACCTTCATAAAATGGGCTGAGAATTCTTGTACCGTCTCCTCCAGCGCCTTCTTCATATTATTGTACTTCGTTAACAACTGTAAAAGTTTCTTCTTGTCTCCCCATCTGTTGATGAAAGATGTTTCGAATGTGGAGAAGTCTTGAATACTTGTCAATCGTAGGGATTTGAACCACTTCCTCACCTCCCCCATAAAACTCTGCACGAACAACCTCATTTTCACATATGCGTAGTCTATCTCTTCTAGGTCAATGAAATTGTTGAACCAGTCCATATGCTTCTAGGATGAAACACTCCCTTCAGCATCATAGAGCTTAATCCTCTGGCTGTAATTTTGGGGCAGATCATGCAGCTGGGATGGAAGAATGAGGGGGGAAAATATGGCGGCCATGGCTCTAGGAGGGTTGGGTTTTTTAGGGATATTCTTAGACACTAGCACTTGGAATCTCTTCTGGTCGAAAACTACCTCATCCGATATGGATTCTGACTTATACCTGAAAAGGGTTTGTTCAAAGAACATGCCAAACTCAAGGTCATCGATGCTTTGCGCGTCATCTTTTGGTGAGGACAGACTTATGTACAGGTAATAGAATGGGTCTAACGCTTGCTCTCTAGTCTTTAGTAGAATCATCTTGGGGTCGTACACAGGCTCTGTAGGGTTTGGGTTAGTATTTTCTCTAGTATAGATTGTCTTCGGAGCCAAAGTTCCTGAACTTCGCTACTTGATGCTATTGGACTTTTTCACTGGAGTCGCCAGGGTAAAGAGTTCAGCCGGTATAGATGTTTGTCCCTATGTTACCCTCAGGGGTGAAACTACAACGTTAGTCATTCTCCTAGGGAAAATCTATCAATTTTGTCCCCGACAACAACACCAGAATGTTAGCACTCTGTAAATCTGTTCGACTGATAAACAGACGACGAAGGTAACTTTTTCAACCAATTTTGAGGCCTGAAACTAGCCTTTCGGACCTGGAGAGGGATCTCTCGGGAGACTCTGTCTTCATGTAGGATATGGATTTGAAGCAGTGGATAGATTTAACACCTTTGATATAATGGGTTTTGGTTATATTGGTGCAAGAAAACAATACTTTGGGCTATGGAGTCGTTTCAAGGAAACAACAGAAACAAAGGACTCTGTGACTAAACTTTGAGAGGATAAAGGCTAAGCGAGAAACAATCTTCAGTGTAAAATAGTAATGTCTGGTGGAGAGAAATTACAGGAAGTAACTTGAAGCACTGCAACAGGTGAATTCGGAGTTAACTTTTATAAGAAAAATGTTTTGTCTAAATGGTGCGAACAAGGGGCATTGCGCAACGAATCCACAAGTTTGAAAATTAGTTCCAAATTAGACATAAAAATATATGAATAAAGATAACAAGAAGAATGTATGCAAGAAAGGAAAAACAATACATCCAACTGCTACAATTAGAATCTTTTCATCAAAATTACAGAACTTTTGCATTAAGTTTAGGTCGAACTCAAATTACATGCAATAGCTACTCTCTATACCAATTTTTCCAACCAACCTGGCTTACATCGAAAAAATCAAATATATAAATTAGGGCATCGCTTGGGCTACCCTAGTCTTCTAACTGATATCTCTACAAACTAGGGAACTGACTGTTCTGCATTACAAAACTCTTTGCATGACGTTTTCCAAAAATAGACAAAATATGCATCTGGCTACATCATGATCATTGTAATCCTCCACGAAGATTCGGTTGTTGATCAAGTATCTGGGTGGACAAGTTCTTGTCAGAGTCTCACTGTCTATTGTAACAACTTTGATTTTTTATCGTACGCTCATTTTCTGGGGGAACTATGCGCGACAAGTGGTTGAAGACGGTCATGGCCGTTATTAAAATGGTGAAATTTCTCCTTAAAAATTGTCAAGATTTTTCCTTTTGTTGGTGAATACAGGAATGGACTAGGATAATCTTGTTTCTTTTGCTCGCTGGTGAGAGTTGTGTGGGATATCTCTTCGTTCACTTCACATTCTCTAGAGTGTTTGGCATACATTTATTCCACCAGCCGCTAAGATTCACGCAGTTGTACAATCGTATCCTATGCCTCCCTAAGCTGTATTTTTAGCCATGTCACATTCCCTTCACGATCTTGTGTTGTTGATGCTTATGTGGTCTTTGTCGCCAGTTGTTGTCTCAACTCTCTGTTCTCTTGGTACAGTTTAGAAATGGATAGCTTTTCTTGCCTCATCTGCTGAGATGTCTCTTGACTATTGGCACCCATGGAATCCATCCTCCTCGTTATGCTCCCACTTTCTCGGCTGGTACCTTCCAAAGGCTCCAGC
>JASDQU010272557.1:13410-27017 GCA_032191745.1 Picea mariana
ATGGCATACAAATTGGAGTTTCCTGCATCTTCATGAGTACACCCAATTTTCCATGTTTCATGCTTAAAGAAGGTTATAGGCAACAAGATTCCAGTTCAAAATATATTGTCAGAACTTAACAAGGAAGGAAAAATCATATTGGATCCTGAAGACATCACTGACACAAGAATTTTCCAACTGAGGAATAGATACATTTCAGAGTATCTCATTAAACGGAGGAAACTACCGGCTGAAAATTCCACTTGGGAAGATGAGTCTTTTATACAGAAGCATCCAGAGTTACTCAAGCGTTGCGGAAAACACTTGTTTCAAGGGGAGGGGCATGTTAAGCCCTAATATTGGCTCATTACCCCTTAATTGGGGCATATTACATTAGTAATGTTATTTTATTTATGTCGAATTTATTCCATTAGTTGTAATTATACCTCCTAGTCTTCTATATATACCAAGGATACATTTTCATTTGGAATCATCTTGTACTTGAACATTTATGTGGGGTAAAAGGAGGTTTCCCCCTCGAAGAGGATTATTATCTGAAATTCTCTCTTTTTCAAGGCATTGAGTACTTATTCTGAGGTTTTTCTATGCTATATTGATATTTGGTTCTTAACAGTAGCAACAGTCATAAGACTTGTGAATGATGAAAATTATGAAGTTACTTCATCTATCATTGCCAGATCACCAATTGGCAAAGAAAGATTACACATTACTAGGATGGGAGTGTAGACAGAAGGAAAATTGTACTAAGTTGAATATCACTACACTAAGATTGATCAAAGTGGAATACATAAACTTGTCCAACAAAACATGTCTCCCTTGCATCATATTAAAAATGCATTTTCCAAGATCCAAACTTATTACTCTCAAGATATTCCACAAAACTATGTTGTATGCAAATATAGATGGCCTATAATCCCGTATTCTTAATTTTGTACAATTATTGTGATATTTTGTAGCATTGGTTCCTTTAAAATTTGGACAAAACCCATTAGTATTACATATTTCAATTTAGTTGTTGTGATATAAATATTATAACCGAATTAATAAGCAAGATTCCTCAAAATAAGCTATTGTTGCAATGACAATTAGAAGAGTGGTAACTTTCTTTGTTACCATAGAAAAAATTATTATTATACCTTGAAATGTTTCCACTTTGCAGAGGAAGCTATGATTAATTAATATTCAATGTCCCTATCATACCTGGAATAGGAATAGCAAAATATTTTTCTACAATAGTTGTTCCACTTTAAAGAATTCCATAAGGTTTTTCAAGTTGTTGGAAACTTGTCATAGTACCTTGAGGTACAAGGCCCATGCTAGACCCTTTTCTAGAAATTGTAGACAACACTGAATTGGGAACCTTAGAAAATGCTTGAGCCTCCTATAATAAAGTGTACTTCTAGTGCATTCTATTATTTCTTTCATCCTCAATATGTTTTCATGTCAAGTTAATTATATTTATCTATTGTAGAGAATAATAGGGGAATATTGAGGTTTCAAATAGGAACCAAAATGGGGATCTGAAATATATTGTTGTTAAAAACTAATACAAAAGACACAACAAAACTATTTCAATAGTGTGTCTATTTTTCCAACATTTCCATTATTATTTGCAAAAAGGATAGGATACTCAATCATAGGTACACCTACTGAAGATGGAAATGTTTCCTTTTATCTTGGAGGATTTAATATATAGGAAAATGGTCTTGAAATAGGCTCATGTCTGCCATCCACCATCTTTTCTCACACATGTAGTGAATAGAGATATGAAATCCCAATATTCACACTCCACATTTATCAGTTGGATGGTTTGAAATGAAGGATACAACAATTATAATGTTGAATAGATTTGAATACGATGGATTATGTAACTTATTTTGAATCCTTTACAATGATTCAAAATGAAGATTAGCAATGGTGATCAAATCAGTCATATGGATTTATGGATCGAATGCATCAAATAGTTGAATGCACCAAATGGATTAAAGGATTGAGTCATGGTTTTAATGGTTAATAATGAAATAGTAATGGGTAATGGGTAGAAATGTGTTTGTGGTAATAAGGTAAATGATGCATGGATGTAATATGATAAATAGGCTTGAAATAAAATTGTAAAAGGATACATGATGCTATATGATGAGGTAGGAAATAGTTATAAGTATAGGTATAGGATAAAACATAATATATGAAAGAAAAAGAAGAGTAGTTGTGTTTATTAATATGTTTCCTTTATCCTTAAAAAATTAGAAAAACTCCAAAAACAAATTCTTACCTCAAATTCTCTCATTCATTCATACTTACAGCTATGATTTGGCTCTGAAATGTGTGCAGGAATAATGGATCTTTTGATATCACTGCAAAAATGGCCATGCCCCAATGTTCTAAAGGCTGCTTATTGAAGAGAGATATGATGTGAATGTTTGAAACCTTGAGGACTAATAAAATCTATGTGAAATTTGTTTGAAATTATAGTGGGCTTCTGAAACACTTGGATGTTGATTAGTCTAATTCTTGATATGCTTGAAAACCTACAAATTATGGAAATTATTGAGAATTATGAACTTATTGGTAAAATATAGGTTACAAATAGTAACCAAAAATTTGAGACTGAAGCTGGAGACTGATTTTTCCATAGGGAAATATATTGCAACAAGTCTGACATCCCATTTTTATTTGCACATTGATGGAAACTACAAACCACTATTATAATAATGAACCATATAGTCTTCACCATAAACCCACATCTTAGCAAAATTCTATCTATGTGAATAAATTTTACTGAACTCAAACATAGATAGAATTCGTTGGATTACTGACCATTATTGGATGTCATTAACCAATGCAAGAAAACTCACCAATAATGTAAATGAGTGTTAAGGTGCCCTAGTACATCTTTCTAGGTATGAATTAATGTGTTGAATTCGATTCCCTTGCAAGATATATCAATCAAGAAACCTTGATGAATTCCCATTTTTTACAGGGAGGAGGATTTACATTGATGTATGAAAGTCCCAAGGTACTAACAAAATCTCTAACCTTGGCCCCAAATAATGTGTTGATATTGATGGGACAATGTTTGTTCAAAGGAGGGCCTTAATAAGTCCCCCATCATCTAACATGATAACAAATATAATAATTTGAAGAATACAAGGTAGAACCAAGAACTAATTTCATAATTTTATTGTGAGTATTTCTTGCAATTTGCCTAGTTTTCAAGAAAAACTCATGTCTAATTGCACCACTAAATTGGTTTTGACAACTCAACTTATTTTTTTCTTTACTATTATATTTATTTTTTTATTACATTGTCTTAATCTACTTGAAAAAAAAAAGTTCCTCAAGTATAAGAGTATTTTCAGTGTAGCCATGTGTGTAATAGGATTACAAATGTACTCATATTCAAGTTTGAAAAATATTCTTTGATAAATACGACAACATGAGGGACCCAGTGCATTGATTGATATGGTGCCAAGAGATGTTTAAGGATGGAGTGATATTTTTTCCTCACGATTGTTTAGAACCAAGTTTTGATGGAAAATTTGTCTCATTGGTTCTCTTGTTCATTAGAAACTATCTAAATGCCTTCCTTTGTCACTCCATACATATCTCCTCATTGATTTCTCTCTTGAATGAATTGGAGATCTGATGATAAACATGCTAGAAATTCATTTATCTCAAGTTCTAATTTCTTCTCTCCATCAAATGTTTTCCATAACTATTTGATCTCTCCTAGGTCTTATTTTTTACGTTTCTCATGGAATTGTTTCTCTTCAATCACTTCCTAGGATGTAGATATGCTCTTGAATGTTGTCAATATTTGATCCTCCTGAAACACATAGATGTTTCCAACTTCTACTAGGATTTGAGAGATTTCTTGGACTAACATCCTTCTTCACATTCTTTAACATTCTTGAATTTTTTTCGTTCGTTCATAACCCCTATTTCACAACATGTATTAGTGCATGGGGCTCTTACAACACCTTAAAAATAGGTAAATAAATTAAATCAATAGAAATTAAAGCACACTACTCAAAGAAAACTTAAGAAATTTGAGAATCTATCATGTATTTGAAATACGCATGATAATGAGACCCTGATTTAACCAAGTTATCTGTTCACACAAGTTATCTATTTACTTTCCATGCACCAAAATAAAATAAGACACATTTAACCAACATGAAGAGGGATCGGAGAAACCAACTAAAGTGATTTTGGTGGTATAAAACCCTTTTAGAAATCCTAAAGTGAGGGAGCCTTTGTCTCTTACAATTTCTCGTCCTCTAAGTCTTAAATGTTGGTGAAATAAAATTATGTGTAAAAAAAAAAAATTATAAGTTCTCTAATCGATTTAGTACCTCCCCGAAAATGACACCAAAAATGTTGGGTTATTTATATGCATAAGTCCTTGACATTGAATCATCAATCCGAGAGTTTTTAGACTTTGAGATTCAAGCACAGGAAATGGAAGATCATAGTCTATTCTATCCTACACTAACAACTAATGTCGACAAAACACACTTAGGAACATAATGAATGAAATCAAATGAAAAATAACCACATGACCTATCACTAGGATATAGAAACAACTTAATGTTATAAAGGCTATGGATCACAATCTTTCATGCATGGATGTTCATGTGATCTTTCATGAGTAGCTTACTAAAGTTTCAGTCCTTCAATGAGTTCTTGTAGTGAATGGAAAAGTTGTGGGAAACTAAATCAAGGAAATATAAAGATAAAAAAAATCATAAAGAAAACATGAAATCAAACCACACATAAACTAATTCACGAAAACCAAATGTAAATATCAAACACCTTAATCTTACATTCATAGATCTATATCAAGATGAAAAATGTCATAGCATACTATGTCCATATGTTTGATCTATGGATATGTATGTTTTCTTATGAGATATCGTTTAATCAATGAATACTTAATATTTTAGTGTATGAGGGAATCAAAGTAATTAAAACTAGAAATCAAACCTATGGACAATGATCAATTCATTATTTTAGGTTTCATTAATGACATGTGTTGCAATCTTTCACTTGAAAACTAAGTGTTCATACAGTCCAAGAGATGATTAACTCTTCAAACTAATGAATTATAATTATTGTATATTACATAAAGAAACATAAAATGAAAAGGTAAAATACCATTCAAGATAATATTCAAATCAGTCAATGAAGCATGAGTTAAAATCTTGCAAGTTGATATTGACCTAACCCTGAAATTATTAGCGAGAAATGGAATCTGTAATCTAAGGTAAACACATAGAACTAATGGTGAATCCTTACAATTGCATTCATAATTTATATGTTAAGTATAACAAGTATTTAGGATGGTTCTGCACATTACATTCATATATATTATCTCTCTGTAAACATGACTCAAACAATATCTTTTCATTCATCTCAACATATCCATTAGCTTAGAGAAAAGTGTTAAAGATTATAATAAAACCAATTACAAGTCCTATTGATATATGTTCTCACAAATGTTTGAAGTAAACTCTTTCACCTTAAGTGTTCCTATACTTATAAAAATGATTGATTTAGTTCTTAGAAGGTTCTGATAACTATGACAAACCAAAGTCGATTAAATTGCATTGACATAAAGAAAGGTAGCAAATGAAATGTCAAACTAAATCAGAAATAAAGAAAATTAGGATGTCTAAGTATGAGAAACATTATAGGCCTATGGCTGATACATTGTTATAAATCAAATTGAAATAATGATATAGAGCAAAATCAAATCACTACATTTCATAACCAAATATAAATGGAAAAATAAGCTAAAAAAATAAAAGATAAACTAGTTGTACATTCTATATTGGTGGGCCATTGTCGATCTAGTCAATGAGATAATTACTTACAGTCATAATATTATGGAGAACACTCTGTATCATAAAGTTCATTTGGCATTAATATGTACATATCACATTACAACATCACTCCAAGCATTGATACAAATGTTGGAACATTCATTCAATATAACATAACAATATATCTCTGATTATAGTCCCCCTCTCCTCCCTATTGGTTACATATTTATTCATACAATTCAATGGGAAGGATAAGATCCAATCCCCCAAACCTATAATGAAAAATAAAATGAAATCAAGCAATTTGGGAAAATTGGTCGCAAGAGAAAATCCAAGCAAAACCAGATTAGAGAATCACTCTTATCTCCTCCAAATTTCAATTTCTAAGAAATTTTCTCTTGTTATACTCATATTTTCATGTCCCCCATAGAACCCATGTTCCATAATTTCAAAATTTGTCTTCATCGTGTCAAGAATCACACTAGAAGTTAATTGCTACTAATTTGGAACATTTTTTACTAAAAAACCATTGACCATGGCTAAATACTACCATGTTGGACCTAGATGTGATATAAGGAAGAGGAAAAAATAGCAAGGGTCATAGTGACAAAACCCAGTTGGTCGAATTCTAGCTGGAGATGTAGAAGTATGTCAGAACTGAGAAAATCATTATTAGTAAGATATGTTTTAGAAATTCAATCTAATCTATAAAAGACATAGGAAATCAATAAAAATGCAAAGCATTAACCTATTAAATCTTGTTGAAGGAATTTTACTTCAAAAACATGAAAATATATGGTCCTAGGGGTAATAACTAGGTATATGGATGAGGTAAGGATAGTCAAAGAGGGTAACTGATATTGTAAAATGTGTCAAAACCATGAGCCAATAGTAACATGACCTTTTGGGGAGAGACATGATTGGAGGATGATGTCACCTTATTTAAATTTTTATGAGGACATTGTCATGTTTTTTGTTGTATCTTTATCTTATAGGAATTTTGGGGGGTTTTCCTAAGACCAATCCACCTTGTATCATGGATTTTAATTTTTTAAAGTTTAAGTGCTGTGATATTTCAGAGTTGAGTTCTTTTGGATTTTCCACACTATAAGTCATATTAAAATGATGTTTTGAATCCTTACATGGATTCACCTTTAGGAAAACTAGTTTCCTCACATATATAGAGGGAGTGCTACCTCATTTTAAATTATAACACAACTTGTGGAAAATGTTAGATTACTGAGAGGGGGGGTGAATTAATAATAGAGCAATATAATCCTTTTTAATCAATAATGCAAGTGTTATATCAATGCAGCATTATCATACAATATTTGCAGTGTAAATAAACAATGAACAAACGAACAATCATACACATACACAATACACCAGTTTTTTTACGTGGAAACCCAAATCGGGAGAAAACCACAGAATGATTTTTCTTATATGTATTGAAGAATTACATTGATTGGAATCACCAGTTTCCTTTGTTTTCTAGCTGCAACAAGAAGGAGGATCCAACCCCCTAGTTTCTCAGGCTACAACTTGAGGGAATCTCCAACTCCCCAATTCTCTGGCCACAACTAGAAGGAGGCTACAACCCCCTATGTTTTTTGTCTACAACCGGAAGGTGGCTACAACCACCTATCTTTGCCCCATCCAACCGCCCCGAAATATAAAGTCCAAATGTAGAAAACCTACCACTGCCACTGTCAACCTATCATTGTCAACCTGTCACTATCAACCTATACCAATAACCTGTAACAACCTATACCAATCAACTTGCACAAAGTAACACGTACCAATAACCTGAACCAACATGTACCATGCATCAACCATATTTCAATTGCACATCAACCATGACTCATCAAGATGTACCAACATCATCAATTATACACTTCATGTATGTGCCAACTCATCAACTACTTGTCTCAGCCATGTACCCAACATGTACCTCAACCATATACCAAATACATACACTGATATAACCATAAAATATTCATCACTCTATCCGTAAACCAAATACGATAAAACCTTACATCAAACCATGTGCCACAACCTCACTGTTATGTAGCCTCAAGCTAAACAAACAACTTCAACAACACATCACAACCAAAAGACCAATACCAATATGCCCAATACCAACAACAAAATACCAACTGTATCCCTCAACATATATTATATATGCCACAATACTGAACATCCAATACCATCTCAAGAGATAAAACCTAGCTCACAAAACATAGCTCAAACAAGATGTGCCATATCTCTCATCAATAGACCCCAACCATGTTGTTGTCGCAATTTGTCTGCCACTTTTTCTCCCCCAATTTTTCTGCCACACCTTTTCTGCCGTGATTTTTCTGCTGTGATTTTTCTGCCGCACTTTTTCTATAGAAATTTTTCTACTGCATTTTGTCTGCTGTGATTTTTCTTCTGCATTTTTTTTCCATGATTTTTCTGTCGCACTTTTTTTGCCGTGCTTTTTCGGCCGTGATTTTTCTGTCACACTTTTTTTGAAGCTAATGGAGTTCTCCATTAACTTTATTATTTAAATAATTTATTCTTTTCAAACACTTTGACTACTTTGACCTTTTAGGGATTCTAGATGACTTATGAGGGTTCTCTAACTTCACATGGCCATAACTCTTTAACCGTGAGGAGTTATGTGATGTTCCACATACCACCAAAAATGGCATGACATGTACTATTCATATAGAATAGTATTACCTACACATATATCAAAAATCATATCATTGTCCATCAAACAAACTTGGGTCCATTATCCAAACCTTTGTGCTACTGGAATTCATTACCAGACTTTCTTCAAGGGTTGACATCAATGACAACCAACCCAATTAATCAACAATATCCCCCTTTGGCATTGATGGAAACACTTTGATTCAATATTGAATTTATGTCATGCAATACTAAAGGAATATCACTTGTGCTCCCCCTGTGACCATCCCTCCCCCAAGAACCATGCCTCTATGCTTTGCATCTAATAAATATCTACCCCTTTGTCATCAATGTAAAAGGTATCTTTCCATCCAAGGTTGCTCCCCCTAATTGAACTGTCCTTGGGGATACTCCTCTTGACCTGAATTGTCCTTTTTATGGTGATTCCTCATGTAAATATAAGACATATAAGATAAGCATTCAAAAGCATTCATTTTGGAGTAGAAATTACTCCATCTTTGGCGAAGATACTGAAAGGTTTCTCATAGAAGTGATTTTGAAAAGATGTCTGTCGCTTGTTCTTTTATTCCCACATATTCAACTATGGTGTTCTTTTCTACAACTTGTTCCCGTAGAAAGTGATACTTGATTGGAATGTGCTTCATCTTGGAGTGTTTCACTGGGTTGTTCGAGATACTGATGACACTTGTATTAGCACAATAGATTGGAATGGGCTCATCATAATCAAACTGAATATCTGTTAGAGTTTGTTTCATCCAAAGAACCTGTGTACAACATGTTGTTGTTACAATATTCTCTACCTTGGCTGTAGATAAGGATATTGATGATTGTTTCTTTCTTATCCATGATACTAAACACTCACCCAAGTAGAACATTTCTCCACTGGTGCTTCATCGATCATCAATGCAATCTTCCCAATCCACATCTGTGTAGGAAATAATTGATAGATCCTTTCCTTTTGGATACCATAATCCAAAATCTTTTGTTCCTTTGAGATATCTAAAAATCCTCTTCACTTCTATGACATGTGTTTCCTTTGGTGTTGCTTGAAATTGTGCCACTTGTCCAAATTCTTGCATTACATCTGGTCTGGATGTTGTCACATATAGTAGGCTGCCAATCATTGACCTGTATTGTCTCTAGTGTGTAAACTTTGAATCATCATCTTTTCTCAACTTGCAACTGGTTTTCATAGGAGTGGTAACTAGTTTTCAATATTCCATTCCGAACCTATTTAGCATTTCTATGATATACTTAGTTTGAGAAATAAAAATTCCTTGGTTGTTTTGATGTATATGAAGACCCAAAAATAAGGATAGTTCTCCAAGTAATGACATTTCAAATTAATTTTGCATATCCTTTGCAAATTTCTTGCTTAAACTTTCATCATTTCTTCCAAAAATAATATCATCAACATAAACTTAAACTAATAAAATACTATATTGAGTTACCTTGATGTAGAGTTTGTTGTCTGCACTTCCTTTTCTGAACCCTACCTACTGTAAATATTTATCCAGACTAGAGTACCATGCTCTAGGAGCCTATTTTAGACCATACTAGGCCTTCTTCAATTAATACACATAATCTGTGTTCTCTGACAACTGAAATTATTCTGTTTGTTCAATGTAGACCTCTTCTTCAAGTTCCCCTTTAAGAAAATATTATTTTATGTTCATTTGATATAATTTAATATTCTTGGAGAAAGCATAAGATAAAATAAATCAGATTGATTCCATTCTGGCAACTGGGGAAAATGTCTCTTCAAAGTCAATTTCATCAACCCGTGCATATCCTTTACATACTAATCTATCTTTGTTCCTTGTAACCTATCCATATTCATTCAATTTATTTCTGAATACCCACTTTGTCTCAATCACATTCTTATTCTTTGGTATTGGAACCAATTCCCAAGTGTAATTCTTCCCTATTTGATCCAATTCTTCATCCATGGCCTTATTCAAAAATTCATCCTTTCTAGCCTCTTCAAAACTGTTTGGTTCAATCGTAGATGAGAGTGTTAGGTGTGTTTGTTCTCGTGAACAAATTCTTCTTCTAGTCTCAATTCTTGCATCTTTGTTTCTGATAATCTGATCTCAAGGATGATTCTTCTGTACTCGTTTTCTAGGCGTCTTTGGAGGCACTTGTTGAACTTTCTCTTCTACTTTTGTTTGATCCTCTTCATATTCCCCTTCTACTTCTTCTTCATCTTCTGCTTCTTCTTCGTAAAGATGTTCCATTGATTCATTTTCTTATTCCTTTAATTCTTGTCCACCTGTTTCATCAATTGTTACATTGATGCTTTCCACAACTTTGTGCAACCTCAGATTATAACACTTGTATGATTTCCTTGTAGTTTAGTAACCAACAAGTACTCACGAGATTCAAACTTTCCCATTCTTCCATCTTCTCTTTTGATGTAGCATTTTCTTCCAAATACTCTAAAGTGATTTACATTTGTTGGTCTTCCTTTACATAGCTCGTAAAGAGTTTTGTCAATGTTGTTTATTAGAATTACTCTATTTTGAATGTGAACCGTTGTATGTACTTCATGTGTCCAAAATATGTCTGTCAATTTGGAATCCATTAACAGTGTTCGAGCCATTTCCTGTACTATCCTGTTGTTTATTTCAACAACTCCATTCTGTTGAGGTGTCCTAGCAACGAATAATTTCCTTTTTATTCCTTGCCCGTTGTAGTAGTCCATAAATTCCTTTGAATTGAAATCTCCTCCATTATCATATCTCCATCATTTGATTTTTGAATCCATTTCATTTTCCATCATTTCCTTGTAGACTTTGAACTTTTCAAAAGCTTCCGATTTATTCCCAAGGAAGAAAATTGTAGTCATTCTTGTATAATCATCAACTAATAACATAAAGTATTTCTAACCTTTTAAACCCTTTGTTGTATTTCGTACAACTAGATTAATATGCACAATTTCCAGTGGTCTTGTCATTAAATATTCCTTTGATTTTAACCTGGTCTTTGTTTTCTTTCCTTATTGAAAATGCTTGCATAAAGTGTTGGATGGTTTCGTGATCTGGGGCATTTCTCTAACTGCTTCCCTTTTGTTGAATTTGATGAGGTTATAAAAATGTATGTGACCCATTCTTCTGTTCCATAGCCAACTTTCATCTTCCTTTCCTAGGCAACACTTTTCATTTACAATTTCACTTAATACATATATGTTGCTTGAAGTTCTTGCAACTATTGCAATCAATTTTCCTAAACCTTCTTTTCTTATCTCTCACTTTTGTGAATTGAAAGTAACTTTATGACCTTTGTCTCACATTTGACTCACACTTAGAAGTTAATGTTTCATATATTCTACTAGTAGAACATTTTCTGCCTTGGTATTCTTGTTCCCAATTTCGATTGTGCCTTTTCCAATGATTTTAGTTGAATCATCATTTCTAAAGGAGACTTATCCATCTCTTTCCTTTATTAATGTAAGAAATTTGTCTCTATCACTTGTCATGTGTTTTGAACAGCCACTGTCAACATAACAACCATGCTTCTTATGCTTAGCTTGTAGACAGAGTGTGCATTCTTCATTTCTATACTGATTATGCTTTCTTATCCATGTCCTTTTCTGAGGTTCCTATCTGTGACTATTGTTTTTTTGGTGTGGTACTCTAGAAGGTACTATTATTCTGCAATCTTTGGCCATGTGTCCAAAGTTGTTACATTTGTAGCATTCCACTTCAATGCTCAAAGATTCAAACCTGTTGCAACTTATTCTCTGTGTTCCACTAGGCCTTCTTAGATAACTCTCTTATGTATGACTTTCAAATTTGTTTATGTTTCTGTTGTTAGCTCTGCAATTCATAGCTTTATGTCCAAAATTATTACATGAATAACATAAACCAAAAAATATAGTTTGATACCTCAGAGTTGAAGATCTTCTAAAAGGAGGAAATATTATGAATCCTTCTTCTTCTTGAGGCTTATCTGTTTATGTCAATCATTGATTCTGAAATCTGAATCTTCTTGGTGGGGAAGTGTCCCTATAATTTTCTTTGTAGACCTTCATATCCCCTTTGATTGTTTTTGCATACCTTTTTGGATGTGTTTCTTGTTATATTGTTTTGGAGCTTGATCCCTTTTCTATCTGATTGTATCCAATTCCATACTTGTCATGATGAGGCTTTTGACTACTGATAATGTTATCCAAAACTTTTTAGTTGTTCTGCATATTTCTCTCTTGAAGATCCTTTCTTAATGTGACAATCTTTGCTTCCAAATTTCCAATGATATTGTCTCTTTCTTCTATTTGTTCTTTGAGTACTTATTCAATTATTTTATCTTATTCTAGTTGAACCTTCAAATTTGTGATCATTTGTTCTAGTTCCTGAGTGTCTTCTTTCTTGTCTAGTTCTGCTTGTAGATTCTTGTTTTTCTTCTTTTCTTTTCTTATAACTTCTATGGCACACAACAATTCTTCTCAGTATTCAACTTCTGCCTCTTCATATTCTTATTCAGAGTATTATTTATCAAATTATTCTACTGCCATGAATAGAACTCTTTCTATCTCACTGTCACTGACTTCATCTTCATCTGATGATGATATGTCTTCTTTGGTGCATAAGCTTTTCTTGAAAAATTTCTTTGTAGTTCTTTTTCCNGAGTACTTATTCAATTATTTTATCATGTTCTATTTGAACCTTCAAATTTGTGATCATTTGTTCTAGTTCCCAAGTGTCTTCTTTCTTGTCTAGTTTTGCTTGTAGCTTCTTGTTTTTCTTCTTTTCTCTTCTTATAAATTCTATGGCACACAACAATTCTTCTCGATAGTCAACTTCTTCCTCTTCATATTCTTCTTCAACCTCTTCATATTCTTATTCATAGTATTATTTATCAGAGTCTTCTACATCCATGAATAGAACTCTTTCTGTCTCACTGTCACTGACTTTATCTTCATCTGATGATGAGATATCTTCTTTGGTGCATAAGCTTTTCTTGAAAATTTTCTTTGTAGTTCTTTTTCCTTTATATGTTTGTTTTCTATTTGAGTAACCTTCATCATTTCTCTTTTTCTTATGAGGACATTTGTTATAAAAATGACCAATACCATCACAATTAAAA
>JASDQU010272559.1:0-15219 GCA_032191745.1 Picea mariana
GGGACAAGCTTGGAGTGGTGAGTAACACCTTCCTCGGTAAGAGGGAGTGTTAAAAATAATTAAAAAGTACCTAGGAAAGTGTTTCTCATCACCTGGGCGCTTAAGGGGTGAGAAAATGCCTAATGTGGACCCTAGTCATTTAATTTATGAGATGTAAATTAAAAGGTGACTTTTTGAACTTAGGGAAAGTGGGTGACTTAAGTGATTTAATCTCCACCACTCATCTTGTCTAATCTCAGCCATTGGATGAGATGACCTTTCACCTTCTCTTCATTGAGTCGATTAGGGTAAGGAGGGCACACCCTTTGAGGGTTGTTGTTGCATCTTTTGAGAGAGTTGGAAAGAGAGAAGTCGAGCAGACAAAGAGAGGAGCATTTTGCTGCTAAGGGCATGCATACCGAGGCAAGCTTGGGAACTCAAATAGAGGAGAGAAGTACAGCAGTTTGTGGAGGTCGTACTGTACGGATTTTGAGCAGACCGTAAAACTGAAGATTGGCACAGATTTCGAGTTGAAGGTACAGCGCATTTATTGGGCCATATTGTACGGATTTTTGAGGGCCATACTACTGTTTTCTTGCACAGAAATCGAGGAGTTATTGTTGTGCAGTTTTCTGGAAGGTTGGCATGCTTTCCTAGGCAACCGTACAGTCATTTATTGCACAGAATTCGGGCTACTGATTTTGGTACGAATTTCAAGGGTATCCGTACAACAAGAAGGGCACAGAGATCGAGGAGCTGACCTGTGCACATGTACAGGAAATTCGGGCACGAATTTCGAGGAGTTTGGCTCAGATTTTGAAGTGGAAACTTGGTATGGTTTTCGAGATAAGTCTGTATTTAATTTCTGAAATTAATGACTGCTGTAAAAGACATTTTCTCAGAGCTCTGAAATAATAAAAATCCCTCTCTCACTGGTTTTCCCCTTGTGGATTTTTTCAGGGTCACTGTTAGACCAAAAATCTCTGTGCATTTTATTTTCTGAATATGGTGCTGCTGATATAATTTTATTTCTGCATTAAATGTTTTTCAGAATACTCATGTTTCAGTTCTGAAATTTTGTTTATATGCCGAGTATTTATGGCTGTCATAAATCTGGGTTTTGGGCATTAAACACTGATAACAATCAGCGAGACTTGAAACTGGGTGGGGTCTGAAAATTTACAGTGGATTGGTTAGTCGATCTACTGGCACAGCATCAACGGTTCGCTCAGTGCCCTTCAAATTTGACACATGGTCACATACCTTTATTATTCAGGGATAGATGGTTGGACAGAGTTCAGATAGGTTACTTTCACACATGTATATGCAAAGGATATATCATAGGTAAGTATGGACAAGTGATTCAGCAGAGCAGGTGCCCCATACTTATAATTTCAGTGCAGTGTTCAACATGAATATGGGAGGTTGAAGACCCCTAGGGGGTGTGATCAGGGTGAGTTTGCGGTGTCATATTTTGCATGATCTGATCATAGATTTGGACACCCTTTGGGGAGATATCTACGGGGTTTTGTTTCTAGGAAAATCTTAGAAGTTGCTATTTTTAGCGATTTCTATTTAGAGGTTTTTGGAGATTGGTCCGATTGCTGATCTGATTTCATATTCAAGGACCCAGTTAGAGGATTTGCCTATGCTGTAAATTTCATCAGATTCTAAAGACGGGCTATTTTTAGCTGGCGATTAGACATTTGGGGACACAATATGGCATACAACATCAGTGTCTGATTTCAGAACATTTCAAGCACTTTATATTTTTAGGGAACGGTTGCATTTTAGTATGGTCTATATTTAACTCGATGGGCCCACATGTAGATATTGGCTATTTTTGGATAGTGTTGAGCCTTGGGAGGATTTCATATGACCTTAGCTGAGGAGTGCTTGGCCTAGAGGAGCTTACAATGTTATTTTGAAAGCTTCTCCTTCCTAAAATTAGCCTAGCTTATCATGCTATTTTTAATCCTCAGTTATCTCATAATTTAAGACATGATTTCAGAGGATTCTCTCCTTAAGAAATTCGCAAGGTATATTTTAGGCATGAAAACGTGCATTAAAAGAAAAATATCTGCCATATATAAGTGTATTTTATCTTATGGGTGGTTATTATCAAAGGAGGGGGATATTTTGAAGTGACAGTTTCTTCATACACATGCTATTTTCACTCAAAAAGGATTGTTATATTTGGAGACTACTATTTTTACTTCTCTCTCTCTCTCTCTCTCTCTCTCTCTCTCTCTCTCTCTGGTTCTATATATTGTAACAAGCAAGAATAAGAGGAGGAGAACTTTATTGTGTGAGAGATCTTGAGCTTCTTCTCTTGTGCTTTCTTCTTCCCCTTCTCCTTTGCTTCTTCTTCCCAAGGAGATTGAGATTGATAGCTAGCGTGGAGTATCTGTGGTGGTGATTGATTTTGTTGGGTCATCACTAGTACCATCCCATTCAGTAGAGCTGATTTGTACCATGGAGTGTGATGTCCAAACTTGTCAGAACTTCGTTCTTCCTACAACTTTTGATAATAAAAACACAATTTCATTGCAGACTACTACAGGTTTTTCATGTGTGAAACTTCTATTTTCTTTTCATGTGTTATTGATCTCATTCTTGACAGGGTTTGAGTGCATAGGCCTCGGATTATCTTCTACCCTAATCACTTTCTATCTCTTCCTCTTCTTTGACTCCATCGAAGGCACTGGTTATTGATTCTAATCTCTTGTTTTTCGCATTTTAAACGAAATTTCATATCAAACAACAAATACTTTGCATCTTGGGCATATTAGATTATGCATATAAGTCATTTTTCGATCTTTTTTAGACAAATTGCAGCAAGATTAGCTCACTGTAATTTTGATTTTGTCATAGAAACATAAAGAAACTTCACATTTTTCTCAGTTTTTGTGCATTAAATCATAAAAACTCGCTAAAACACATAAAAATACTATAAGACATACAAAACAGCCTTTAAATTCCTAAAAACAGTCATAATTAGTTGTTGTATTTTTCATCTTCACATTTAGAAAAAGTGTGTTTTTATCATTATAGTTGCATTGAGTTGTGTGCCCAACTTCACATTAATTTTTTGCATGGGTTTTTGTGCCAATTTCAGCCTCAAAACAGAAATTACAGCTTGCACCTTATTGGCACCTTTTTCAAGGCATAATTGCATTAGGTTTTATCCATTTAGTGATAGATAAAATTGTTTCGTTTTCAGTGCAATTTTTAGTCCTTGAATCATCTATTACTACTTGTTTTTGCATCTTACGCACAGATTTGTTTAGAGTAGCGAGTTGTGAGTTTGAT
The DNA here is from genome assembly GCA_032191745.1 of Picea mariana. Lineage (NCBI taxonomy): Eukaryota > Viridiplantae > Streptophyta > Pinopsida > Pinales > Pinaceae > Picea > Picea mariana. The sequence continues at coordinate 3,292 of JASDQU010272559.1, forward strand.
TTAAGTTGAAATAATCATTTATTGTATCATAGTTTGACTCCTTAAGTCATCTAAGGATTCCCCTTGTGGTTAGCAAACACTAACCCAAAGTGCAAGGAAAGAGTACGTGGTGACAGTTTACTATTTCCAGTTACCTTGGAACTAGACAGTTTCAAGTGATAGCGCCACTGTAATGAAATGTGATTTAAGTCTTTTTTTCTTATTTGTTGTAGATGTTTGGTGGAAAATTATGGTGCAAAAGCACCACTCTTACGAAATTTTGTTGTTCGGGTGCTAAGCCAAACTTGTAGCGCTTCGGGTTACAATGCAATTGAAGTGTATTTGGGAAAATACACTCAAAGAAGCAAAACAGGTTAGAACTTCAACTAAGCAATTACAACTATTATAATTTATGACCCTCAAGACTCATTATGAATTTATTATGACCCTCTTAAAGGTTGGATTTTCAACCCTTGAATGATTTGTTTTATGTCCACTACAATCTCCGACTGTATGTGAGACAACTTGAGAAAATACTTGATGTGGACACCATTTCCTTCGACAACATTTACAGATTGTCTCAGTGGAGGGTGGAGTACGAGGGGCCTATTATGGAAGAGGCACCTGAGTGGTTACAGGAGGAGTAGCGACAGCAGGCACAAGGGGCAAGGGAGGATCACCAAGTGTGAGGGGTAGAGAAGCACTTTGACAACACAGAGGGTGATATGGCAGCATTAGCACCACCTTCTACACAAATTGATACAACTACACCCGCCAATCACCATCAAACAAATGATGCAAGACCTTCTAGTGGCAAACGAGCCATGACCTTTTCTCGTAAAAGGGGGAGAGGGAATTGATAGCTAGCTACTAGATTTGTCATTGTAGATGACTCATGATGATGAGACACATTTATATATTTGATGCCATTTTGTATTGGTTGTCCACTTTTGAGTCCTTGATTGGACAGCTATCAAGGTTTAGGATTCAATATCAACTTTGATGTATCACTTTTTATTTGGCATCCACTACATCATATATATATATATATATATATCAATGATTTTTCCATATTTATGTGCCAGCGTGTTTATTAAATGTTGCTGTTGGTTTATAAGTTTAAAAACCTACAAAAAATGGATTTATTTTGTATTTTTTAATGCTTTCCATGATTTCTCGAGTTTTGCTAATTTTTTCGCCGATGTTTCTGATAAGTTATTTATGGACCTTCAATGATATTTTCTCAATGTCAATGTTTTCAACAATGATCTCAACTACCATCGTATCTAATGGTCAACATCAAGTGTTAGATGAGGTGGCTAGGTGGGTAGATCAACTAAATGGTGAGTCAAATGATGACATTAAGGCGGTAGGGCCACAAGTCATGATTAAACAATATCACTACCATTCCACGTTAAGCATGACTTCTGGAAATACAAGACATTACAATTTATTCCCCCTTGATGATAACCTCCTTCATCCGGTGAAGATTTTGGAACCAATGTTGTGGGGGTGCACTCCCCCCCGCCCCACCCTCCCATGGTTCTAGCCCCATGGTTGAGTGTTGAAGTTTCCTAGTGACTTTTGCATGACGGTGTGGTATTATTTGGTGTCACTAGAAGGGGTGTTCTACATTGTCTTTATATGTTGGATGTGTGATGGGGGACACACTAATGGTTGGATGGGTTAGCCTTTTTATTATGTCCTTTTCTATTATGATGTTTCTATGGTGGGATGATTCATGTTGCCTTTGTGGGATTTTCCTAGGTGATTTAACTTTATAATGTCACATTTGCTAGACATCACCTAGGGGGGAAGGTGTTCCATGATGTTAGTACCCTCATTGATATGTTATTTCCTAAGTTTGAGTTAGAGAGGGGGTATTACATTATGATTTCATGGTGATCTAACATTTTCCTAAGATTAGATAGTGATTTTGATTTAATCATCCTTTGGTGGTGATGCACTTTAGGTTGGACCTTATGTTTTGTTGTTATCATAGAGGGGTTTTGTTGGAGAGAAAATCTTTTATTTACATGGTATAATACTTTATGAAACTGTAACCCTCATTGGCACACATGTTCATGGTGATTGAATTTGTTGGTGACTAGTTGGGAGGAGGACTATGGTTATACTTGTATTAAGCTTTGTGCACACATGTTGAGGTTGATTAAACCATTCAAATGTTAAATCTAATTTATCCAAATTAAGGTTAATAGCTTAGGCACCCTATTTTATATGCTTCCTTTTCGCACTTGGAGTGTCTATTTGGACTTAGTTGAAGCTTTCTATTGGTGCGCCCCCTTCTTGGGCACAATTTTCAAGGCATGTAATATTTTATTGGTTTCTTAGAGAGGTTGGCACACTTCTCTAAGGTGCACTCTCTTGGGTTGGTTGGACACCTTTATGACATGGCATATGGAGGAGTATTCTATTGATGAGTTCTAACCACCTCAACACGTTATCCTAGGGTGCACTTCACTTGGAGAATATTTTATGCTTTGTTGGGTGGTTGAGGTAGTTACATGGCATAGTTTTCTAGGGCGCACCTCTTCTAGGTGCTCTCTCATCTTTATTGCATGGATATTTCAGCTACACTTGGCATATTTTGACCATCATTGGATAGTGCCCTCACCTCTTTGACTTGGTAAGTATATATTATTTTATTTGGGTGGTTATGGAGGTAGTTATTGGGAGGCGTGTGGCACGTGAGGAGGATCACATGTGTGACTTGGCATGCTCTTGTACTTGGTCTCCTTTCTATTTTTGGAGATTATCCTTGGAGGGTGCACATGTGGAAGGTTTATTCTTGCTATATTTTGATATTCTTGGAGGGCGCACTTGTGGAGACATTTCTTGCTATTCTTGGAGATATATATATTATTATTTCATGGAGTATGGGCATGCAACATAGTTACTAACTTAATGAGAACTGTGACCTCAAAATGAGACCTCTGGCCCAAAATACACATTTTTTTGTAAAAAAACACCAAATGGACCCCTGTTTCAAAAAGTGGCACTACCAGTAGCGCCCTTTTTCAGGGGGGTGGTTAAAATACCCTTGTTTGAAAAAGTGGCACTACTAGTAATACCCTTTTTTTCAAGGTTGAAATCGTGGAATTGACAACTGACACTATTCCAAATGAAACCTTAAAATCAACCCACGAAACAAAAAATGGTGCTAACACTAGCGCCCCCTTTTCTTCGGAGTTAACATTACAACTTGTTTGAAACTGTGGCCTTGACAATCGGTATCGTTGCGAACCAAAATCACAAAATCAACCTCTGAATCCAAACATGGTGCCACAAGTAGCACATTTGTTTTTTTTTCGGGCTTAAAATTGCAAAGCTTTTGAGATTATGGGCTAAAAACTAACACTATTGCAAACAAAATCATAGAAAAGGAAAATAATAATAATAATAAAACAAATATAAAATGAAGAGCCCCTAAACAAAGAGATAAAACACATTTTTTTTAATTTAAAAATCAAGCATTTTAAAAGAAAAAACATAATAATATTTTTAAAAGAAAAAAAAAAAATTTAAAAGCTCAAAATTTATTAAAAAAGAGAAATTAAACAAAAATTTTAAAAACTAATTCTAAAACTTTAAAAAAATTAAAAATAAAAATAGATCTTTAAAAAAAAATTAAAAATAATAATTTTTAAACTAAAAATATAAAATTAAATAAATAAATAAATTTTATTTGAAAATTAAAAATTATAATTGAAGAAATTATTAGAAAAGAAAAATTTTAATTTATTTTTAATAAAATTGAAATTAAAAAATATAAAAATAATGATAGCCCCGTCCTTGCCCCCCCTCCCCCACACAGCCCTCCCCCTTACGCTCCCACCCTCCCACACCATTGTCTCCTCGTCGAGACACAGGCCGATGCCCAGCCTATAGCGTAAGGAGGGAGAGGGTCGCGAGGGGGAGGAGGGGGGCAGGGATGGGGCGGTGGGTGGGTGGGTGGGTGGTCGAGGAGGGGTAAAGCAGGTTTGCTGGTGACCAAGGTGGGGGGAAAGGGGGTTTATCTTGTTGCACTCCATCCACTTGGAATCTTACACATTCATCCATGGAATTGGTTACCTTGGAATTCACACGTGGAGTGATTGCATGCATACACATTCTTTGAGGGCACATTCCATGTGGACACTTGGCATTTGACATGGTTTGATGCCTATTTTTGGTGGTGCGCCCCCTTCATGAGCATTATTTGGTGCATACTACTACTATTTTTGGATGAGGACGAATTGCCTTTGAGAGGCTAATTTCCACATGATGTAACATGGTCAACAATGGATTTAGGAGAAATCTAACTAGTCCATTATAAGAATATTTGTTGGATTTATTATGGAGTTAGTTAGAATATAATAATATTTTATTTGTATGAGAGAGGAGACTCACTCTATATAAAGAGGAGCTATCTCTCTATTGTGATGGTGGAGATTTTGGGATTGAGGAGCTCTGGAGCTCTCCCCTTGGGAAACATTGTACATCATTTTGCAAGCTTAATGGAAGATTGGAGGTATTGCATCTATCTTATGGGAGGCTTTATTTATCTTATGAAGGCCTTAATAGAAGAATGGAGGTATTGCATCTATCTTATGTGAGGTATTGCAATCTATCTATCTATCTTGGAGGTAATGCAAAAATTTATGTGAGGTATTGCATCTATCTATCTTATGAAGGCCTTGTAATGGTGTATCTACCATTTGGATAATGTAATGTGAGAATTTGATTCCACTTATATTCATTGTTGTTAGATTAAGCTGTCAAATTTTCCAGGCAATCAATGCACTCAATTTCAGATCTGAAAATTACTTCTAAGTGACCTCAAACAATAATCTTGGGTTGTTATCACTAAATACTTTTACACTGAAATTTTGATAGAAAAATTATAGTGGAAGCACAAAGATCAGAGAGAGAAATCATCCATACACAAGCGACACAATTTATGTTCTGTAAAATATTTCAGATTGAGTATTTCCGAGGACAAAGCCAATGCTCTTAGCAAAATTACAACTTCAGAAAATTCTGAAAAACCCTTCCAACTTACAAATCTGTTGTACCCTGTTGACGTCACCCTGTACGACTGCTGACGTCACCTGTTATACGGCCTGTCTGATCAGTTGTACAGTCCGCACGTGTCGTACGGACTGTGTACGAATCACACATGTAGCCTGTTTCTGTTGTAGTACGATCTGCACGTGCCATACGAACTGTACGGCTCACACATGTGACCTCTTCTACTGCTCCTCTCACACATGTGAGCTCACATGTGCGACCTCTCTCTCTTGGCTAAAAAAATCAGAAAAGCAAAACAAAAAACCCTAGGCCAGATTTGTCCAAGTGAAGAATTTCCTTTGCCGAAATTTCCACCCCAATCTCCTTGGAAAGAGTGCTCACTCACTCATGCCAACACCATCATGACAAGATAAAAATGTCACAATGAGATGTGATAAGTCTCTTCACATTGCATCTCCTTTTATAGGAGTCTAATGAGTGAGTTTAGTAACCCCTTCTAAACTCAACATTAAATTAGAATTGTTTATTCCTCCATGTGGATGTGAAGCCCCAACATAAGCCTCGGCTCCATACAAGAGGGGTTTTCACAAAATAAAAGTGTAATGTGAGTGCAACAAAGATTCCCACATGCCCGACACTGAGGCCAATGTGAGAATACCTCTCGATGCTACAAAACATCAACATAAGCTTGCATCTAACAAACTAGGTTGTTGCTTGAATTAATACAACATCACCTTCATGGCTTTGTTTTTGAGTAGCATCCCTAGCTCTCCAAGGATAATTTTCAGCATCAATTTTCAGCAAGCGAAAGCTGATTTATGGCATGCATAGCAGCCTTCATTTGCCTTACACACTCATGCATTAGCCCTCTTAGTTCCATGCCTTTTGACTCCATTTTTCTGAAGATATGGATTAGCACTTGGTCCTAGGGTTTCTACCTTCATACACCTTCCTCACACCACTCATTTTCCATTTCACTACAACCATTTGTTTCACTTAGGCTAACTCTTCACAAAATCACCTTGAGCCTCCACTCCATAGCCTAAGCAATCCTAACCTTAGGGAAGCCCCCTTTGAGTTGGAGAAGAGCCAACCAAAATTGTGAGGAAGATCTACTGAGGTGACAGTGGGTAGCCTCCCTAAGCGCACAAAACTAGCCCCTTGATTCTTAGAACTTTACATCATACAGGAGTGCTAGATTTTGTTGTAACAGTACCATCTTTAACAAAACCTGTGGTTGTTGCATATAGATTTCATGGAGATCCCCATTAAGGAAAAAATGATTAACACCCATCTAATCAAGGTCCCAATGGAAACTAATAACAAGCAACAAAATGATGTAAATTGTGTCCATCTTGGCAACAAGGACACAAGCCTCAATGTAATCAATAACTTTATTTTGCAAAAAACTTTGAGAAACCAAGTGAGTTTTGTGCTTCTCAATTCAACCATCTGAGGAGAATTTTGTTTTATAGATCCATTTACAACAAACAACACACTTCCATAGGGAGAGGTGCCAACTCCCAATCTTGATTTTTCATTAGAGAATTTTATTCATCTTCCATGGCATCTTCCCATTTGTTACAAGCCTCTACACAACACTGAGGATCATGAGTGATGTTATTACTCAAAATGAACTTCTCAAAAGTTCATCTTGATTGATTCAACATCGGTGGCTTTTGGATAAATTAGCAATTGATGCGGCATCGACAATTCATCAGTTCGTTCTTCATCTATGGTTCATGAGTGCTTTAGCCAGACTTTGCACGAGGTCACAAAGCTTTATTCTCGGAGTTAAAGGTTGAACGGGTTCTTGCATTAAGTCTTCATAGTATTTTTCTTTAGGGATCATTGCACACTCGTACCAATACAGAGTTTGATATTTTCTCAAGTTTAGTAGGTTTCCCATGCTTGCATGTGACATGCAGTACTTAGTGCAAGCATGGGAAGGAGAGTACTACAAAAGGTTATTTCCAGATTTTCGAGATTCTTTGAGAAAATTTGTATTTTTTGAAAGTTCCTATTTTTGGAAACTAGTGGTGTTTTTAAACACCCTTTCTGCAAAAGTCCATATGCATTAGTTTTGGTAATGATCGGAGAAAACACAAGATCAGGTTTTTCGCTTTTTGGAAACCAATTACATTTTGGATACCATTTATGGAGGAGAGCATGTGTGCAAATTTTGGTGAAGGGATAACATCAAAAAGTAGGTCAAAATTAGGATTTCACTTTTTGGTTCCTGTGGTGATGGAGAAAAAAATCCAAAATTTTCAAGTGATTCCAATAAACTGCAAAATTAGGTCAAAATTAAAGTTTCTGCCATTTCTAAAAATAGCAAGTCCCCCAAGATTGYTTTTCTAGCAGAAGAGATGGCTTTCAATTTTCAAAGGAGTCCGAGCACTTTGTTATTTTTGGATGCAGATCTATTTTTCACAAGAGATGAGCACCCTAGTCTATCTTTGGTATGTGGTTTTTGAGATGTTTTTCCATTATGTTTTTTGGAGTCTTATCCAATGTGTTCTTATGGATCTTATCTTAGCCATTTTGATCCAAGAGTGTGCTCCACTTGAGGTCTATTAATAGAAGCAACAAGTTGCATGAGTTATAAAGGGAGTAGTGGGTTATGTTTACCTACAAGGACAAGTTACCATGCCGTGGTAAAGCAAGTGTATCAATCCATGGGCAATATATTTGGCATGCTTTTATGAAAATGGAATCTTGCAATGTTTTTCCAAGGTGTTTGTCCAAGGTGACTTCTACTCCAAACAATCATTTTGTAGGGTGACTTGTGCTCCAAGCAAACTTTCATTCTAGGAAAAGATTTCCTCTTGGCTATAAGGAGTGCAAGCAAAATAATTTGATCATCAGTGTCTCCATCCTTCCATCTTCTTGCTTCCATTCTTTTCACTTCATAGTACATAGATTTTTGAGCAAGCACTTGTGCTATTGTACAGATTGAATTTCCCCCAATCACTACCATAGTTGAACTTCAAATCGTGTGAAGAGATTGTCAAACTCTTGACATCATTCTCCCTATCCCCCAAGATCCTCGAGTGTGTGGACTTGTAAACTTTGTTCTTTCTACAACTCTCAATGATGAAGATCAAATTGGCATCTTTTGGCGAATAATATGAGATCATGTGTAAGAATTCCATCTAGCATAGTTCTTGCATGTTAAAAAATTTATTTCTGAAGTTCCCAGACTTGTGAGACTATATATTTTCTTTTTCTTTGCAAGTTTCCTTTTCGTTTAACAAGATTCTTCCAAGGACAAGGCAGCAATCATTAAAAACGATTGATTTACAAGTATTTTCAAGGGAAAAAATAGTAGAACATCATGACTGATTTTCGAATGTACTTGCAGATTTGAAAGGGGTGTAACTTATATCAGCGGTAGAACATTCATTGAAGGTTTTTCCCTTGTGTTTTTAATCAATTTTATTTGTTGTTCAGCAACTTATAGTGCAGAAACAGGGGAGATTATTGCATATTTATGACCTTTCTGCATTATTTGAACATATCTAATTATAAATCTGAAGTTTATTCATGCTGATTTGAAGAAGAAAAGTGCATATTTTGAGTATTTTATTGCAGATCAGCAAGCTATATTGCATATTTAGAGTGCTACTTACAAACTGAAGCTTGAAGCCTCAAATCATCTAGGCAGACCTCCACCCCCCGCCCCAAATTGGCATGCACCAATTCAGAAATGAGAGGAAGATAAATCAATGATACGGACCTACTCCCCGACAGTTATCCAGACACCTTTGGGTTCTTTCGTTGAAGGGTATTGCCAGGTGATAACAACATGACCTCAACATAAGAGCAAAATTGATTTGTTGCCTTTTATCATGGTGCTATCGAGGTTCAAAAATGTCACCCAAATCAGAAGCACTCGTTTCAAGAGTTTCCATGTCCCATTAGGGAGACAAACTGCATTATCTGAAAATGATGAAGCTGAGTTGGCAACATCACAAGGATACCCATCATCAAGAGAAGAAGAAGATGTAGATGTGGAGGAAACATCTTGAGGATGCTTCTCAACATCTTCATCATCAGTAGAAGCATCTAGACAAGGGACATGGAAATCATTAGGTAAAACAAGATCAGCAAAAACAGAAGAAACAGGAGGAGGCAAAGCTGAAGCAGAGGGATTATCATCAAACATAACATCCCTCCTAATGATCATACAAACAGTAAATCATTGAATACTCATGGTAACCTACATAGATGCATCTGTGGCTCTTGGGCTCCAGTGTCCCAAAAAGACATCCCAGGCATCATAGCTAAAAGCCATGAAATGGGCAACATTTGAATTCTTTCCACCCTAAACTAATTCAGGAGTTGCATTCATAACAGCGCTAGTAGGAATGAGAATGATGATATATGTTACACAAGTAACTATGTTCACCCAAAACTTATTATCAGGTCCTTCCCAATGAAGCATGCATCTGCCCATCTCAACAAAGTTGTGATTTTGACTTTCAGCAATATCGTTTAGTTGAGGGTGTAAGGATGTTTTGTTGACGGGTGTAAGGTACTATGTGTTGGCATATAATGTCAGATTTGATGCATAGAGACTCAAAGGTGTTGAGATTTGGGTACCTTGGAAAGTAGTCCCCTTGTGTTTGTGTTAAAATTAATGCAGCTGCAAGAGCCATTCTCCAGGAGGATGGCAAAGACCATAGTTGTGATCTAAGGCCCCCAGTACACTCCTAGGGTTCTTGGTCTGGGACCAACAAGTTAGAGCCATGGAAAAAGACCCTAGTTAGGGCCCCCAATGTATTGCTGGGGTTCTTGGTCAAGGACCAAGCAGTTTGATGATACAAGTCCCTAGATGTGTTCTAGGGCCCCTGGATGTGTTCCAGGGAATCCTTGCTCGATGCTTGGGTTGATCCTTGGTTGTGTACCTTGGTGGATAAGACCCTAGTTGTGATCTAGGGCCCCCAGATGTATTATGGGGTATCCTGGTCTGGGACCAGGCAGTTTCTTGGTTGAGTACCAAGCCAAGATGATGTGTGACCTTCTTCTCTCCCGGGATGGTCCATGTGACCTAGGAGCAGTTAAGAAGAAGAAAATGATCACATCATTTGACCTTCCTCGTATGTTGGGATGAAAAAGGCTTATAAGTTATATCATAAGACTCATGTGGACATTTCTGCCATTAAAGAAGAACTTACCTTTTGACCTTGTCTCATTGTTTTGAAACCCCTGGCTTGAGTTACGCCCCCCTTAATTGTTGTTTGGGTGTTGGTTCGATTCCATGTAAAGAAAGCTAGCCGCCCTGATTTTGAAACCCCTCTCTTTGACTTGTCTTTTAATATTTTAAAAGTTAAAATATTATTTATTTTAATGTTAAGGTTTAAACCTAACCCTTAAGTTAGGACTAATGAGCTAGCCCTAACCTACCTACCAAAACTATAAATTAAAGTAACATGTTCCTCACTCGCTACACTCACACTCTCTCCTAGCTAAGTTTTTGGTCTGAGGTTTTTTTGCGGCTCTCTTGTTCAGTTTGCTAAGTGGTTGCAGCCCTTTCTAGGACAAGTTATTGGTGTGTTCTAGCCTGCTACAGCCACCATGGGTTTCCCCTCTCCAGCTTTAAGCTTGTTGTTGACCCTAAGGGTCTTTTCCCAGCCAACCGTAGCCTTTTACTGGTGCCGCTTTGCTGAGTAGGCGTTCCTCTTGCTGGTGTCGCCCTGTCTTGTTGGTGTCGTCTTGTTTGTGCTGCTTTGCTGCCTCATTGTTGATGCCTCACTTTCTGCTGGTGTCACCCTTGAATTGTTGCATCTCCTTGTCTGCAAGTAACCCTAGTAAGGGTTTGTTAGGACTACCCTGGAACTGCTGATATTTTTGTTTTTGCTGTAGCAGTTTTTGTGTTTTTGGGGTTGAGTTTATTAAGGCTGTTTGTGGCCTCCTTTCAGCCACTAGGCTGGACAGTGGTGTCCTGTTTTAGCCCTATTACTTGATGATTGGCATGGCCTCTTGATTCTCAACCAGCGGGTTAGTTTTCTGATCTACTACCCTAAAAAGTCTTCTTGGCAATTTGTCCTAAGGATCATGATGAGATCTACCCTGAGGGTTTGATCCATGATCCCTTAAAGCTTTTTCTGAGCATACATCAAAGAGGATAACAGCAGCATATCAGGTAATTTTGTTCTTTGTTTGGCTAAGGTAATATTCAAATTTATGTTATTAGATTTTACATCAGAAATTTTAAATGTGTTGCTGATCCAGAATTATAGTAGCAAATGTTTAGAAATTAAATTAAAATTATTTATTGTTAGATTTTAGGGTAATAATACAGAACAGTAGTCACTTTTAAATTTAAACCAAGTTAGATCTGGAATAAAACAACATATAGGAAGATAGATCTATAACAGCTGTAACAGTGGAAGAAAAGAACTTAGTTCACATGCAATAATTCTCAGATCTGTAAACTCATATCAGCAACTCAATAACAGTTGATCTATATCTTAATTCTGAGAAAGAAACACTTACAGATCTATATGCTATAAATCTCAGATCTGTGACAGCAGATCTATAAGAGTAGCTCAATAACAGTTTGTCTATAACTAGAAGAAAGAAGCATTTACAGATCTATATATATCAGCAGTTTTGCAATACTTATTCAGTAAAACACTTCTAAAGTAAACTTCAAATTTGAACCTTAGAAAAACAATTGGTAAACATACCTGGTACCTGCCTTACCTCGGAGAGTAGCACATACCACAATGGATGGTGGCCCATGGAGTTATGCTCAGACAAAGGTTCAGTTCAAGATTCTATACAAGATCTTATTGCCAAGATTGAAGGAACTTTCATGGCCACCAAGCATAAGGGTTAAAACACCAAAAACGACTCAAACCCTTTCCAGTCAAAGAAACCTTTAGAACTAACCTCACAGGTCTGCAAGTA
>JASDQU010272560.1:0-11346 GCA_032191745.1 Picea mariana
ATACCAAGGAGACATTTTCATTTTGAATCATCTTGTACTTGAACATTTAAGTGGGGTAAAAAGAGGTTGCCCCCTCAAAGAGGCTTATTATCTGAAATTCTTTCCTTTTCAAGGCATTGAGTACTTTTTTTGAGGATTTTCTATGCTATATTGATATTTGGTTCTTAACATAAATCCAAGTCTCTCCTCCCTCTTGAAAGGTCATTGCAAAATCCTTTAATCAAAAATTTCTCCACCAACTAAACTGCCCCAAAAGTTGTCCTGTTGACTTGATCATAATTTGGGATGTTTCCAACACTTGTTTTATATATTAATTGTTTACTCGACTATAAAAACTGCAAAATGCCTAGAGGTAACAAAGTGTTCACTTGATAGTTTTTTGACAACATCCTTTACAAATATTTTGGATTGGTTGATTGATTATGTCATGATCCTAACCCAACCAATCCAAAAAAGATGCCTAGACCTTGTGTTGTTCCATTTATTGTCCAATTGTTAAGGTCTATTTAAGATACACCAATGACTTTGGTGTATGATGAGTGATGTATGAGCAAATTTGGTTAATAATATAGAACATTACCGTAAGCTGGCAGTAAGCCCATTGTTCTTTATAACAATAACCTTTAACATGATGCATGGTATACAATTGATGGTTTGGAAAGTTCTAACTCATCAATTGTTGTTGTCACATAATTATTGAATGCTCAAAGTGTGTCATAAGTACTTTTTATGTACCTACAATCTGAATCTTGAAATATAAATTTCTCTATTCTCCATTATCTAGTTTCATTACAACATCAAAAATACATGATTTAGAGTGGAGGTAGATCAGACTTCATCATTATATTTCTTGTTTTCTCATTATTGCAGAGCTTGCTCCTCGAGTTATGATTTGAGGTTTTATACTTGTTTCAAAGATCATATAATTTTATAAGAATGGATATAAACATGGTATAATTGTTAGCATATTACTATGATTATTTTGTTTTAACAACTACTATTTCATTGATACTACGTGTAAATGATTTCACTTCAAACTTGATGTTTCCATTTGTTGTTGAACCAATTTCTCATGCTCAATGTGTCTTATGAGAACTGATCAAATTCCCTCATGATCCCATACACAATATTATTGTTCCTTTAAACTATAATATGCATACAGTCAAAAACTTATATATGTGTATGTGTGTGTGTGTATTTGCATTTATTTTTTATGGGTTATTCATGAGATTTTCATGATACAATTTTGTTTTTAAATAATAACACTTCATCGATGGTTCGACCAACGTAAAATTTTCCTCCTCACCTAGTAATCGCTGAAAACACACCTTGTTTGTCGGTATATTTTCAATGATTTTACGGACTCCTAATGATATTATGACAAACATTGGTCGATGTTAAAACCCATGTACAATGAAATTTGGACAATGGATTTCCGTATCTTAGTCGATCTTCCGACTTACTAGCAACAAAAATGTGATGGATTTGAGATGAACTATAGTGGATGATAAAATGGAATGGTGACATTTAATGGTTTATATTACAATGAATTGGTGATGACAATGTATGTTGACATTTGTTTATTGTGGGGCATGTTTGTCATAGGTTAGTCTCTTTTACAAAGGAAAAGCGACAAGAACAACCTGGATTTGGGACCTACATTAGTTGATGGTATGATGAAAGTGTTCAGTTGTCTTGCAATGAAATGGGATCGTTGTAATTGCAACAAAGTTGAAACGATGAAAAATGGGTTGTATCTTTCATCATACTTGAGACATTGTGGCGACTAATATGCGTAGGTGAATTGTTGGAAAATGGAACTAATATAGTAGTGATATTTATTCTGAAGGCATGTACATAAGAAGATATTTTTCCTAAAATTTATCAACAACCTAACACCTGTAAAACAATACCATCTTGTATACAGTTGTCACTAGATGTCACATAAAATATTTGTTTCTTTCTTCCATACCTTTGTCCACGACTACCAACTGACCAAATTGTTTCTTTAAATCATATTACTTGTTCGAAAACACAAGTATTCCAATAGAGGATGAACAGCTTCATTAACCACTCACACAACTAGATCAAAGATCAAAACACAATTTTTTGATGTGCTAAAACCCTACGGGGAAAGATCCATGGCCCCAACCAACGTGGCCACTCAGAGAAATTTATTAATGCAAAAGAAAATTTTGCAAAGAAATTTACAAGAGAGTTTATCACAATTGATCCTTAGAAAATGACCCTGCATGCTCTTTAAATAGATATCATGGACTAATTAGGTGTTAAGATACAAATCAATGTAGTCATTAAGATCAAGGAGAATATGATCAATTGAATAAATCTATGTTGGGAACATATCATGACCATCAGATTACCTAACTACAAATGCATACTAATGCATACTAAAGAAACAGATAAAGAAACACAAATTTACCTAATGACACGTTATACCAAGTTGAACTTAACTAACTCTTAAGTTCCCAAATATCCTAACATCCCCCTTAAGAACAACTTGGGATAAGATTTAAGGATTTAAAAATACAAAATGCTGGGAGAAGGAAGGAGGAATTAGATTCTATCCCCCCTTAATGAAAAATTCTTGAACTCCTAACATAGATCAAATTTTGGAAAACTTCGCTTCTATAAGAGACTTTGTGAAAATCTATGCAACTTGATCTTCTATAGGGAAGAAGAGAACTTCAATAGCTAGATCATGAATGAGATTTGTGATGAAATGCATTTGTAGTTCGATGTTTTTTCTACGCCGATGATGAACTGGATATTTGGTGAACTTGATTTCACTCTAATTTTTGCACCAAAGGTTGGTTGGATGTTTCTTCTAGAATCCAAACTCTGAAAAGATCTGTCGAAGCCACAAGGCTTCCTACTTTCATTAACTGCTTCTCAGTACTCTTCTTTAGCTAAAGAAAGATCAATATCCTACTGTTTATTACAGGCCCAAGTGACGGGTCCTCAACCAAGGTTAAAAACATAACCTTTAGTATAATTCTAATTATCAAGGTCGACGACCCAATCTGAATCAGTCAAACCAACCAATAAAGGAGTCCCTCCTGAATTGTAATGTATCCAGAACTAAACTAGACCCCATAAATACCAAAGTATTATCTTAGCTTCTTTATAATCGATTTCATGGGGTGTTTTCATATATCGAGCAGCAAGACCAACAACAAAAGAAATATTAGGATGGGCATGAGTCAAGTATAAGAGGTTACCAACTAACTGGAAGTACAAAGTGGCATCAAATTCAGGATAATTACAAGTGGCAACAAGGTTGACTCCAAAATGGAAGGGAGAAGGGGCCGGTTTACAATATTCCATGTGAAAGAGACAAACAAGGTCACAAGCATACTTAGACTGGGAAAAAAAAATTCCTTCCTTGATTTGCAAAACTTGGAGGACAAGGAAATAATGCAAAAATCCTAAGTTTGTCATTTCAAATTTCTTCTTAAGGCTAGTTTTCACATGGTTTAAAAGCTTTGGGTCCTTAATAGTGAGGATATGTAACACACCTTACCACCCACAGGCTTGGGTACGCTACCTTCAAGACCACCCTTGGACTTATTTCTTTGAACGATACCTTTTTAATTTGACAAGGACACATAAAATAAAATATCTAATGACATGCACAACAATAACCATCAAGCATGCATATTCTAAAGATTCAATTAAATAATAAATAAATACACAACAGAACACATTCATATAGATATAAATAAAACCATAACAGAGAGAACTTATATTTATAAAAGAAGACACCAACTAGCTGCAAACCAAGGACATTCCACCCAACCGTAGACACTACTGCTCCAGATCTCAACAACAGTGTCACCCCCGAGCCAGGGCTATGAATCCACAAGGATGGTTTGAGAGTGTTACTTGGTTTCCCAAACCAGTCAGCACTCAAGCTCTCATAGGATTCCCAGCAGTCACAACAATCCAAGTACCCATCTCTCTTCTACCCAGCTTACACAACCCAAGAGAATGGGCCTCCACCCCTCTCTGCCATGTAGTCCCTCAGGAAGTCCTTCTC
The DNA here is from genome assembly GCA_032191745.1 of Picea mariana. Lineage (NCBI taxonomy): Eukaryota > Viridiplantae > Streptophyta > Pinopsida > Pinales > Pinaceae > Picea > Picea mariana. Next base: position 4,058 of record JASDQU010272560.1, read on the forward strand.
CTTCCAGGGATTTAGCACAACTGGTCCATAATATCCATGTTGTAACTCTCAAGACTCATAGCTATGAACAAATATGGACATAGGAAAACTCATGTCAAATGTGCAGGCCTCAAGTCATGGCTAGATTACACTAGCGACCTCTATAGCCAATGAAACCATGGCTTCTCTTCATTAGTTTGTTTCCTTTCCCCAAGCCAAGACATGCATGAGGAAGATGAATGGGTGACGTAAATGAATGGAGTGAGATCTCCACCCAAGGTGTGAAACAATGAACCATCAGTGAATGAATGCGTGAGGGAAAGAACTGAAAGAAAGAATAAGTGAATGAGTGAACTATCCAACCTCCCAATCAGACTGGGGATGGGTTTAAGCATTTTCCTGGGAAATAAAGAACCTCATTCCCTTCCCCAAGAATCTCACATAACTGATCCACTCCCTTAGACAAAAGGGTAATTAAAATAGGATAAACATTTATCCCCTCAAGCCCCGTCTCTTGTGGAATCATAGCCCTTTATAACTCTAGTCCTTGTTTGTATAGCAGCCAACGATGTATCTATTATTAATAATTATCAAAAAATTACATTTCTTGGGCACACTAGCCTTTTAATAATTGTTTGGGAACTTTGGCCTCTCATCATTATAACAATACATTATTTAAAATGGTGGTTCAAAACCTGGGGTGTTACATCTGTTAGAATATAATGGATGTGCTCATTTAACCATAGACAATATCACTATTGTCACCCAACCATAGGATGAAGCCCCCCCCCATCACCTTAACCTTGACAGAGAACCATTCTAGAATCAAACCCTAGTCTAGATAGCCAAACAAGGTAGTGCACCTCTCTCCAAGGATAGCGCACCAATCAAGAATAGAAGAAATTGATCAAAAAGTCGAAACCCAAAGAAGACCGAAACTATAGACTGGTGCCAACAGCTTCTCCAGAACTTGCACACAAAACTGTCCAACTGCAGTGCACACAAGTGTGCCACTGTGGTTCTGAGAGGCCCTGCTGGAATGAAGACTGGCCTCCTATATTTATACTAAATATGGCAAACTGCCTAGGCTGACTTCTCATTCTGGGTGCCTATTTAATTAGTATATAATATTTCCTTTAGCGAACTTCCTCTCTTGGAGGCTAATAAACTAATACAAGTTATCCTCTTGAGCCAACTTGTCTTCCAGGGGTATTAGACAACTAATTAGGGTTTCTTCTTGCTTCCCAGAATATTCTATTCTCATCATATTTACATGTGGAGGTAAATACCTCATGTAGCTACCATAATATCAACACTCCCTCCTAGTTAGGGAGGTATTTAAGGTAATGGTCTTGAGAAAAAACATACCATTTACCCGATAGCATCAACATAGTCGTATAGACTATCTCATGACTAAATCATGAGAACCATCATCACTATCAGTGTCATCATATGAATAATATCTCAAAACCATACTCCATCTAATTAATCAGACATGATGTTGAATAAGTCACTCACTCCACAGAGTGACATAAGAGCCCTTTTTCTAATCCAATCATATTTCCTAGAACAATAAATGTCCTGAACCATTTTCCATCTAGGAAATCTCTGTCCATTGATCATCCATCTAGCTGATAATCATTTCCAACATTACTGATAGTCTTCAAGGAAAATCAAAACAATGTCATTCAATAGAACACAATTGTGTCTATCCATAGTAGTAAACAACTACAATCCAGTGGTACACTACCACACCAAGTAGCACACAAATACTTGATCAATGGCGTATAGTCATAATCAGTGGAACACATCCACCACAGTAGTATATATCTACTGTCTGGAGACATACAGTCTCCATAACAATCATATGATATCAACTTGCATAGAAAAACATTGTTATGATAGAATTTGAATCATCTGGGCCATTCTTCCACTCACATCTGTGAGGTTTGGAAGAGCATATTCCCTCATAAAGTAGAACATCAATGATTATCTATGGACTATTCTTCTCAAGCAAGGAAGAATAATTGTCCAGATTTCTGAGCTTGGACCATTCACCTATCTGGACCATACCTCCGACACTAAACAAAGTGAAACCTAGAAAGAATGAATTTACCCTAGGGAATTCATGTCCCTAATTTCTAAACCTAGACCATTCTCCTATCTGAGCCATTCGTCCGGCACTAAAAAAAGTGCAACCTAGAGAGAATGAATCTTCCCTAGGGAATGACTGTTCAGACCATTTCCTAAGGAAATGACTATCCTACACCAACCTCCAAACAGACCATTCTTCGAAACTGCTCACAACTGTGAGCTTCGAAAGAATGTTTGTTCGACGAGGCGGACTAGTCTTCTTGACCACTACTAAGAGTGACCGTCAAGAAGAGAGATTGTCCTAAACCATTCCCTATGTTAACCACAAGGGTAATCGTTGTCTATGGTACATCAGCAATCCATAAAACCATTTTCATTACAAAAATGACCATTTGATCTTGATCATTTTCCAAACTGAAAAATGCCTATCCGTCAGAAATCCCAAACCACTTTCCGAACTGGAAAGGAACTGCTCATCTTGGACCATTTTTCAAATTGAAAAATGATTGTCCATAATTCAATAACACATTAGTGCTCCCACCCAACCTGGGAGTGATCTCTTCCTTTTTCAATAAGGAAGTCATCTCCACGAGCTCCATATTGAATACACAAACTCTTTCATCTTGGACAGAGGCTTTACCAAAATGTCTGCTTATCTACTCATCTGTGGAGATATATATATTGGAGAACCACTTCTCTTTTTTGGACTTCATCACGGAGAATGTAACACTTGATCTCAATGTACTTCGGTCTTTCTGGAACACTGGTTTTCTATGAAGGCTTCATATAACTTTGATCATTACAGTATATCATAGTTGAATTCAACTATTTTGTTTCCTGCTAGTTCATAACATCGTGGCAAGGCTCAAACTAGAACATATCCATGTGGCACTTCTTTTGTCATCATGATATCTTTGTCATGGATTGGCAATCCATCATTCTAGATTTCTGAGTAACCATTCTGATATAATATAGAAAGTTTTCACCATGCTTCTGCTGTGCATTGGAGGCTCTCTACCAAGTTGTCTTCTTTCATCTGCATACAAGTGTCTCTTTCTGGTATACCTCAAATCCTTGAGGTTTCTCTTTGTACACTCTTTGTTCAATTATTCTGGAGAATATTCTTTTCATTTATCTGATGTAAACTCCAACCTAAGGATATTTCGGACAATATAATGGCTCATGTAGAGGTATGTCTAGTTTACTTGGAACAAACAATCATCATAGCCTTCTCCCTCCATCCAGGAGAACTTCTAGTTATGGATATCACAATTCTTTCATTCATAAGTCTTCCATACACTTTTCTTCAACAAAACTTTCAGTTTCTCTACTTGATTTCTTTTAGTGAGTTCATATCAAGCTAATAGTCTTGTGATTCTCGATACAGTGACTGGTTGTTCTATATTTTCTTTCTCTCTTGGAATCTTCATGTTCTTCCTCATGTTTTTCTTTTGCCTTCGAATTCATGGAGTTTTCTATAGATTCCATGCCCTGAAGATTCCACCTTCTTCCTTTCATCATAGGATCATGGATGTGGATGGAAAACTGAGGATACTTTTGAGGCTTCTTTTTTCGGATAATACTTCTTCTAAAGTCAAACTGAACATGTATTGCTTTTCATGGTTGCTACCATGGATATATACTTCATCATATTCAATGGATCATAGGATTAGCTCCATCCTAATACTTTCTTCATGTATGAATGCATGCTCTTCTTTTGGTAATATATAATTGGCTCCCTCCATCTAGGAGAGTCCAAGCTTTCGTCTGCATCCTTATTTCCTTCTGCAAAGTGTCACAAATCTTTTTCCAATTTCCTCTTGATTGCTGACTTCTTTCTATCTTTACTTATTCTAGGTTTCTTTATGATTTTGGCTTATCCTGCAGCTTTTCTTATAGAAATCCTTATATTTTTGTTCTTCCATAAGTATAGTTTCTCTTCAAACATATTATCTTCTAAGAAATAGATATGCGAGATTTGTACAGAAAACATGGTATGTATAATAACTATTAAGAGTGTTGTTTACCTTGTCTTAGAAGAAGAAGTTTGTTTCTTCCTGCTTAATCTTCTTTGAAGGTTCCTTTTCTTCGGCAACTAATGCTTCGTGTATCTCCTTCATTTTCTTTCGATCGGTACAATGATTCTTGTAGTGACCATACTTTCAATAGTTGAAGCATTGTATTTCTGACATATCTTTCTCTTGATTTGGCTTCTTCCTTGAACCAAACTTCCTTTTGTTCCTGAAATTCTTGAATCTTGTTGTGAAGGATTTATCATCGTATTTATTTTGAGGTTTCTCATTTTCACTAATACTTGATTCTTCTTGTGCACAGTAAGTCCAAAGTTCTTCGAGTAGGATACTCCTTCCTTCTGTTCAATCTTGCGACAAATTCATCCCATGTCTTGGGAAGACCGTTGAGTACTATATTTACCAGTTCCTTCTCTGAGATGATATCTTCAATAGCTTTTAGTTGATCTCTTAACTGAGATATCCTCACAAAGTATGATGTTATGTTGTCATCATCATTCATCTTCATGTTATGGAGCTCATTCTTCATAATCATTACTTGTCCAATATTTATGACTGAGAAGAGGTTTGTTAGGTCATCATACATCTTCTTAGATGAGTCAAGATGGGAGATGTAGGGTATCAAGTGGTATTATATAGATTCCACTATGATACTAATAGCATTGATGTCACTATCTTTGAACTTCTCCATAACCGCAACGTTCTGCAGTACCTTCTCTTTTCCTTCATCAAACTCTGGTTCCACGATCTTTCCTTTCACGATATCCAACACTTTATTCTTGGAAAGGATGAGGTAAATCCTTGTCTTCCATGCTCTGAATTTAGAATCCCCAACTAACTTTTTTTCTGACTTCATAGAGTAAGTCATGGCTACTTTGACTTAGTCAACCCTAGATTTGACCAAAAACTCAACCTTGATGTCTTAGCTTGTTGAGAGTACCAGGAGATGCACTAGGCTAGGGCACACTAGTCTATCTAGAAATTAGGTCAATTCCTTCACTTAAGGTGCCTCAACGAAAGGATTAGGGTTTTTGCAACTGCACCTACTAGTAACCCTAGCGGCAGTGCTTTGGTAATTGCTCATGCTAGAAATCCTAGCGACAGTTCTTCAATGAGATTAGTATCCTTATGGCTATGCTCCCTTCCAGTGGTTAAATTGAATGAAGGAGGTGTGGTCCCATAACCTGTTAGAATATAATGGATGTACTCATTTAACCGTAGACAATATCACTATTGTCACCCAACCATAGGTCCAAGCCACCCCCGAGCACCTTAATCTTGATAGAGAATAATTCTGGAAGAAAACCCTAGGATAGATAGACAAAAAAGGTAGCACACCTCTCTCCAAGGATAGCACACCAATAAAGAATAGCATAAATTGATCATAAAATCCAAACCCAGAGAAGACGGAAACTATAAAATGGCGGCAACATCTTCTCCAGAACTTGCGTACAAAACTGCCCAACTACAGTGCGCACAATTATGCTACTGCGGTTTTGAGAGTGCCTTCTAGAATAAAAACTGGTGATCCAGGTGGATATCGGCAGCCACCCATCTTTTCTAACTGGCTCAAAATAGTTTTCTGGCAATTTTGGCAATTTACTATTTTTAGTAGGTTTTAACTTTTAGGGCCATTTTGAGGGCCCAAATGAAGGTTTTTCGAGATCTAGGTTCTTAATGATATCCAAATCCATTATTGAGCCCCCAAAATGAATCTCCTCAATGATACCTTTCCAATGAGCTATCACACGCCTAAAACAAAGATCGTATGCAAAAGTTACAACCCCAGGAAGTTGATGTACTCACTTACACAAAATGGGGCCCACATGAATTTTGACACTTCATCTCCTAGGGTTAGGTTTTTGGATGTCTAGGGTTTTTGGCATTCTTTATTATTGTGAAAATGCCTTTAGAACCTCATTATAATCATCTTCTTGCGAATGCGAGTAGCCATCACATCTCTTCTCAGAGATAAGCTGCGCCCACCATTCTAGCGAGTCTTTCACTCTATATTTTTACAGTCTCTGTACATTTATTTCATTAATAGAAATCGTGTATTACTATATACATGTGTTTATGGTTGCATCTCTGATACATTTATGTTTATTGGATATTTGCGATATCTCTGTGCATTTCTTTATTATATCTTCAATCTCATTTCGTGCCGAAAATAATATGGATTAGTGGTATCATAGCAGGTTGCTCTTGATCATTTTTTCAGTGCATGTGCCCAACGAGGTCCATGTATAGCAAGTTGGCTCTTGAGATTGTCTCTCTTGAGGAAAATCACTCTCGCACACCCAAGAAACCCTCAATGGCGGAAGAAAAGAAAAATGTTGGAGCAGACAGAGGGATGAAATGATGGGGAATTTTTCCCACATCCTTCAACTCCTGTCGATAGCAACATGCACATCTTCATCAAGCAACCACTTTGTCGACACCTCACCTTTCAAGGTACAAGTTAATTTTTATATTTGTGTATTTGAAGGACAGATAGATGCAGAAGCCCTAGACAAATGGTTAAATCTGCGAGAAGGTCATTTCTTTGTTCACAAATTTTCTGACAAAGAAAAGATCACCTTCGCACTACTTAAATCTTTCCCCCATGTCAAACATTAGTGGGAAACTTATTGGGAGCAGAGTTCCATGGAGGAGTCTGAAATATATGGGGCCGATCCCACTTGGGATTTTTTTGTGGCTGTGGTAAAGCAACAGTATTACCCTATTGGAAACTATGAGGACTAGTACATGAGATGGACCACACTACGGCAAGAGAGGGACCAAGTAGTTCCAGAGTTCACAAATACCTTCCATACCTTGCACACCAAGCTGGGTATCAAAGAATTCGAGTGACATTTGGTTCTGAAATACCATGGGGCTCTACACAGATACATCCATACTGAAATGGATTTTCTGGACATCTCATCACTCTGTGCTGCTTATCGATATGTTGTTAAAATCAAGCAGAAATTTAAGCACCAGAAAAAATGAGATTTCGGATCTGTAAATATGCAACAATCAAAGTATGACAAAGACAACCCTAACAAAAAGTCTCTCGAGAACCATTCCAAGACATAGGAAAAGAAGGGTCACAGGAAGACAAAGAAGGACTCTGGAAAATGGTTCCATTTCAGCAAAATCCCATGGCACAACACCGATGAATGTTGCTCAAAATAGTCATTGGTG
>JASDQU010272562.1:0-14866 GCA_032191745.1 Picea mariana
TGAAAGGGTTCTCACAGTTGGGGGCACCACTCACCGATTTGACAAAGAAAGGGGCTTTCCACTGGACCAAGGCATCACAACGCACTTTTGAGAAAATGAAGGAGGTCATGAGCACATGCCCAGTTCTAGCACTTCCTGATTTTTCACAGCCCTTTGTCTTGGAGTGCAACGCATTAGGAGAGGGGATTGAAGCAGTATTGATGCAGGGAGGTCACCCCATAGTCTTTGACAGAAGGAAGCTCAACGAGTCAGAGAGGTTCTATCCTATCTATGACAAAGAAATGTTGGCTATCATACACACCTTATCAAAGTTCAGACAATACTTAGTGGGCAACATATTCGTGGTGAAAATCGATCACAATAGCTTGAAGTATTTCTTGGATCAGAAAGACCTCAGTGAGAGACAACAAAAATGGGTTTCAAAGGTCCAAGCCTTTGACTTTGACATTGAGTATGTTAAAGGAAAGAGGAACGTCATAGCAGATGCCTTATCCAGGAGGCCAACGCGTAGTTCGTTGATGGACATATCTACAAATTGGAAGGCACAATTGCTGGTAGAATACTCCAAAAACAAATTCTCCTGTGAGGTGATGGATGAGCAAGTGGTAGATGAGAGATACCGAGTATTGGATGATGTCATCTTCTACAAGCACAGGCTCTACTTAGTTCCAAAATCCACATTGAATGTAGGACATCAGGGATACTTCAAGACATACAGGCATATCAGGGAGATATTCTCATGGAAGGGTCTCAAGGATGATGTACTGAGACACTTCTGAGAGTGTATGACTTGTCAGCAGAACAAGAATGAGCAGACACACCCAACAAGGTTACTTCAGCCTCTACCCATTCCAGAGTAGAAATGGGGGAGCATCTCCATGGAATTCATCATAGGACTACCTAGGGTGCAAGGTAGGGACTGTATTTTTATGGTCGACACACTGACTAAGTTTGCACACTTCTTTGTACCCACTGAGTATAAAGCCACCCAAGTGGCAAAGTTATTCTTTAGAGAGGTCTTCAGACTGCACGGATTGCCTAGGCAGATAGTCAATGACAGAGATGGGCGCTTCATCAGTGCATATTGGCAGGAGTTGTTCAGGCTGGTGGGCACCGAGTTGGCTACGAGTACCAGTTATCATCCACAGACCGACGGATAGACAGAGATAGTCAATAAATGGGTGGAAGTGTACATGAGGAACTATGTAGAGGGACACCAACGCACGTGGGTAAAGTGGCTCCATATGGGCGAGTACTGCTATAACACTGCATATCATATTTCCATCAGGATGACACCCTTCAGAGCCTTGTACGGGTACGACACACCATCATTCATGGAGACAGTGTTTGGGGACAACAAGGCTCCCAGAGACAAAGATTGGATAGAGGAGAGTCAGGAGATTCTCAAAATATTGAAGGAAAATCTACAGACAACACAAAATCAACAGAAAGTATATGTAGACCGATAGAGAGTAGAGCGCAACTTTGAGGTGGGAGATTTGGTATTTCTGAGATTACAGCCGTACAGACAATCTTCTTTGAAGAAAAGCGGAGCAAAAAAACTGAAACCCAGGTTCTATGGACCTTACCGGATCGCCCAGAGAGTCGACAAGGTGGCCTACGAGCTAGAGCTACTAGAGGGTAGTAGGATCCACAATGTGTTCCACGTTTCTTGCCTCAAGAAGGCAGTGGGACAACATTTTACTACTTCGGAGGAGTTGCCACCATTGAATGAGGAGGGTCAGTTGGAGTTGGTGCCAGAGGAGGTTCTGGAGCACAGGGAGCTCAGGTTGAGGAGTCAGATTATTAGGGAGTGTCTAGTCAGATGGAGGGGACTTCCAGTTGAGGATGCTACATGGGAGGGAGATCAGATCCTACAACACCCTAGCTTGATGTTTCTTGAGGACAAGCAATCTTGGGAAGGGAGGACTGTAATGTCCCTTTCCCATTGATGACTCCACGAGGAGCGATTGAGAAGCCTATACTGGAATAAAATAATTACTTAATGTCATTTACCAGAAAAGCCTATGTTGAAAGTGACATTAAGTAATAAAAGAAACAAAAAAGGTGTTTTAAGTGACTTATGTGATTATTAAATCAAAACTTAGGGAAAAGTCGCTTAATTAATAAAGTGAACGAGAAATTAGATGAGGAGGGATATAAAAGGAGAAAAGTCGACATAGTTCCTCATTATGCAGATTATGAATTGGAAATTAGAACCAAGAGAGGAGTCATGTGACCTTCTTCTTGTTTTGTGGGTTTCTAGATGAAACCACCACCATTGACAGAGTTCGGTGTTGGGAGACACACCCTAGTCCGTCGGAAGGACCACATAGGTTCTTCATTGAGCTACAGGTTCAGGTTATAGCAGTAGAGAGATCCAACACAAGTCAGTGCACAGATATTCCAGTTGCAGCGTGAGGTTTTGGGGAGGATTTATCAGCAGTCACGGGTTGCTAGGCCCAAACAGGCAGGGAGTGCCAAATTCCTTTCGACCCATTTGAGAGGAGGCTAAGGCGCTTCCAGTGAGAAAGATCTCACGATTTTTTGACGATTAAAACACCTAGATTGTGCCAGTTCATCAGTTTGTGATGCAAGGGGGTACCGACATCCATCCGGGGTTTCAACAGTGCAGCAGAGGGCCAGCTTCCCATCTCTGAGGTAGGGGGAGTGTGCTAGGGTGCAGTGCGACCCATCTGAGACAGATCTGAGCCCATTCCGACAAGCATTTCCACTAGGGAGAACTTTCCAGTCTTCTACAGTAGTTTTGCAGCACATTTTTGGTTGCATGCAGCGCTTCCTTGCGTGCATGCAGTGGATCTACCTTGCAGATCTCAGATCCATCCATCTATCATTGTTATCAGTATTTTTCAGTATCTTGTTTTGTATTCCAGTTAAGATCGACCTCTATAAAGATATAGCCGAAGAGATTTGTTTGAGTTTCCACATATTGCCTTATATTGTCCGTTATTTTGCTTAATAAAATTGTTGAGTTGGTTATGGTTCCAAATCTATTTGCATGCACTGTATAAAACTATTAAACACAGAAAAACGCATCCAAAAACCTTTTGAAACTCAGCCAGAAACTCCAGTGCATCAGATCTGCAGTCACAAACCTCAGAGTTAGCAGTTGATATCCAGATTCGAGGATCCGGGGATACTACAGGGTGCATATACATGCCTTTATTTCTCTCTCACCAAGTTCTTGATGAGCATTCCCATACAAGACAAACCCTTTGCTTGCCGAATGGCTACTTGGTCCATGCTCGCAAACTTCCCTTAAAGACTAGTTGTTAGTTATATTCAATTATTGTTTGCATGTTGCCCTCTGTTTTCGACTCAGTTAGTCTAGGCTGGTCTAGAACATGTTTGCTTTGCTATTTTCTAGCAAATTGTAGCCTGTTTCTGACCATAGCAAAGTCACGAAAGATGCATGTAGATGCATCTGGTTTGTTATACATTGGAACTGGCCTTGTTCACCATTGATGCCAGTAATATGTTCGTTATGGCTATTATCCGTTGCTTGTCATATGATTTCCATATGATGTATGCTGTATGGAATGTACCGCATAAATGATATCTAGTTTATGTCACATTGATTACATTTAGTCATATTCAGACATTAGCTTTTCTTTCTTCTCATTTTATTTCTTCTGTAGCAGGTAGTACATTTTATTCTATTGTTTATTTTAAATTTTGCATCTTAACTTTTCTGAGAGAGGCTCTTTTATATTCCTGTTCCATTTAGAGCAGATAGACTTGACAGCTTCTTTAGCAAAGGGGCCGCCATGTAAGCCCAACTCACTTATAAAGTGTTCATTCAGAGATTTATAAAAATGTAGTGAGAGTTATAACTATAACTCTCGTAGCTTATGCTTAAATCACTCCATCCAAATTGATGCATTGTATGAGGTTTAGCTTAATTCGTCACCTCTGGGAATATTGAGGGAATTCAATCATGTCATGACTGGTAACTAGTGCATACCTGTAAGGAACTGTAAAAGGTTTCTTCCTGTATTTATATAGATTACTATCATGATTATGAGTGGTGCTTTTGAATTATTTAGGTTCTTTTAGCTCTGGGTACATCTTTAATTTCTAATTCTTATTTTTTCCATATGATGAATTTTCAGATCCAAATGGCAGTTTTCTCCCTTTAGATCCAAGGTACACATTTTTAATTCATGTAATCTTTTTATCTAAGATAAAATGTTAAGAATTTTGTGCTGCAAATATTCTAGTTTAGCCCCTGCAAATTTGGAGAGTTTTTCAGGAACTAATTCTGTTTAATGATTTTGGTGTATAATTCTTGGTGGGTTATCTATCTAAAGTTGGGTGCCTTCTGTTTGTGTTTGCAGTGGAAGCGGTGAGAAATTCCGAACACTTTTTGAGCTGTAGTCATCCTTTTTTAAAAATTCTCACTATTTTTATCTTGAGCCTTTATCATCTATCTCAAGGATTTCAACAATGAGTAGTTCTATTGCTAATTGCCTCAAGTAGCTAATGCCTGTAACTGAAGCAGGAATTGGTGCGGGGACGATCGCAGGAATTTCCATTGGCATTGCTTTTGCACTGCTTTTCATTGCTATTGGGATGTTCTATATTTATGCCTATAAACACAAGATGGCAAAGAAGTCACTTCTGCGACAAATGACAGATAAAGATGGATCTGCAAATAATCAAGGTCACTTTTGTCTACTGTATTTTCAGCATTTATATTTATGAATCTTCATACCTTTTCGAAAGCAGCTCTTTCTAAGTTTTTACCGTCATAGCAATGGCTTGAACCCTGGGCATTTAGCTCCATAGTGACAAATCTTGTATATGTAAAATTTCCTTTTTAGCTAAATTATTGATTGCATCCCTGGGTTACGCAATGGTTGATATGCAGGCCATCTAATACTGAATATCTTGTGCATTCAACCAATGTACTATGTGAGATGCCAAAGATTGACATACTGGGCAGAAAGGAAAACTTATGATGAACCTGACATGCACCTGGAAAATATGATATTCAGTGCTGGAAATATTTAATAGGACTATAGTGCGAGACTTGGCAATGTGTTCAAGTTGGTTTTGATGACAGGTTAAGGCAAAAGTATCATTCAATGATAAAACACAGCTTTTACTAATAGTCTTATTTAGAGCCATCCACACATAAAAATACTTGTACTGAACGACTGAGAACAGCGATAGCAGGAAGTGGTGACGGCAGGGCTTACAGCGGTACAAAGGGCTGTATGGGTTTGTGGGAGAGCTGTACAACAGAGTTGGAGGATGGTACAGTCGCGGCAGCTGGAGGAAGGGTTTTTTTTCAGCTTTGCTTAATCTTTTGCAGGGAAGTTTTTGACACAGGGAAGCGATGGAGGAGAGAAGGGGTTGGGCATTGGAGGTAACCTACATCCATACCATACAGACGCGATCCGTAGAGCTATAGATTCAGCTGTCAGTCAGCAAGAATTTGTAGTAGATCATATTGGTAATAGGCTAGGGGTTCCGAATGTCAATGGGGACAAAGAGAACGCAGGCCATGGGCATAGAAGAATTCTTGGATTTGATAATGTGAACTGGCGCAAAACAATTCAAGGGAGCATTTTCCCCCTGATTACATTCCTTTGAATCCGATTGAGACAGAGGGCGGAGTTTGGGTTGTGGTTTGTTCGGTGGATGGCAAATTTTCTGGTGTTGAGAAGGGTTCTTATGTTCCCACTATAGAAGACAATGTGAGCACCCTAGGTGGCAAGCTTGTGATTAGCTTGAGTGCATATTCACAAACTATGGTAAGCGCGATGCATGTGGATGAGTCTCTTTGTTTGGAAGGAGTACTTGAGCGGATGGAGGGTTTAGGGCTTGTAGTGCTGAATGGGGATAGGACTGTGGTGCCGGTGGGGGAGGACTTAGGGATGGGAGATGAGAAGCTAGCTTCTAATGCAAAACCAGATCAGCCTCATGTGGAGCCTGTGCTTGAGGAGACCAGGATCCCTTCTCACCTTCTGTAAAAAATGATGTTCCGCCCTCTACGGACCTTGAAAACTTTGTCTTCTTTCTTGTTGACAACAAGGAATATTTTGAGAGGTGTATGCATTTGGAGTCTCGGGGAGTTTTTTTTTTTTATGCCGAATGCCGAATGAAAAGGCTTTCAATCATTGGTGTATGTTGAATTGGGAGGCCAAGGGTATTTCCTTGAACTCTTATTGGGGCTTGGGTTCGAAATAAGTATGCCTTTTGTTTAACTAGGATGTTGCAGCTCGCTAGGTGTTGCAGTTTGGTACTTGGAACATTGCTGGGTCCCTTGCTTATGTTCAGTCATGGAGGGCGGATTTTAATCTAGAAGACCATGGTCAGGCTCATTATCCGTTTTGGTTAGAATTTGCTGCCCTTCTGGTTTGTTACCTTTTCAATTCGCATTTAAGTGGAAAAGACCCTAATCCACAGATGCAACCTTGAGGTAAGCCCAGGAGAAGTACCACTGTCATCTTATGCCAACTACCACTGTAAAATTCTCTCCTGGCTTATGCCAAGGAGGCTATCCCTAGATGTGAATGGAAAAATAAAACTAAGTCTAGAATATTTATTAATGAGAGCCTTAGACTTCGGATGTAAATCTTAATGATGATGAATATATAATACCAAAATTTACTTATGAATACAACTAATGAATCAAACTCAATTTAAGATATAATTTTGAAAAGTAAAGGATTCAACATTTAGAGAATATTAACATATGATGCTTTATACAAGTAGATTCTAGCATTGATAAACTAAAGCATACATCAACTAGATCCAATTAAATATAAGCTAATTTATAAGTATGTGGATCTATAAATCAAATCTGGTTTAATGATACTTTTGAGGGTAATTTCCAGATTTGAACAAGTGGTGAAAATCACTTGTTAAACCTATGTAAATATACGAAATAAATGCTCAATAGGTAACTTGCAAATCTGATTTGTAGTGCAGAAATATAAATTCCAGATTTGTTTCATGCAAAAATAACCCAAGTAAATCTTGTAAAAGTGAAATACAACTTAAGCCTAATCGCAATTATGAGTTTATGAATAAACCTTGAATACTTTCCGGAATTGTGATTAAATAAATCAAGTCTAAGAAATGATTTTAGATCTACGAGAAATAGTTAGACTTGAAATGAAATTTAATGTAAGATATTCAGGAATTTCTATCAGATTTCAATAGACAGATAAGTAAATAATTTTGGATTTTAAATGGTGGTTAAAGGGAAAGATCAGTGCCAAACAAACCCTAGGGCTTACGGAGTCAAGAACACTATCTAAGAGGGCTATTTTATTATGTAATTAGGGCTGGAAAAAAGGCATGAAACATACTATATCCACCTTAATATGCTGTAAAAAAGGCATGAAACACACTATATCCACCCTAATATGTTGTAAAATAATGAAGAAAATTCACAAGCCCCCCAAGGGATGCTTCTTCAACTAATTACTTGATTTTACTATAGAATTGGAAATAACAAGTTCAGAATTTATTTCTAAAAGATAAAATGCAAATCATTAAACCAATATTAAAATAGAAAATGAAAGTAGAGGGTGGCACCACACTAAATTCCTTCCAAAGTAGTAGATGCACTAATCCAATGGATAAGTAGCTAGCCTTTGCATGTAAATGAACCAACACCAAATCCAAGCTTGAAGCACCAAAATATTAGCCACACATGAAAAAAAGTCTCCAAGAAATCCTCAAAAAGCCTTAATGCTTGAATCTTCAACAAATGCTCTTTCAGATATCCAATAAACAACAAAAATAACCAAGGATGTGAGCCTCTTATATAGATTTTTAGTCTCAAAAACCCTCTTAATAAAATAACAATATCCTTGGTTAAAACCCTAGATCTAGCCTAGGAGAACATAAATAACCATTATCCACTAACTAATTAAGGTGGATAAGGTCAACAATACATAAAAATACAAGGTGGTTATGCCACATATACAACTCCTCATTGACAAATCTTCATGAAGGTAGGATGTCTCTAGCTGAAGAGGAAGAAGGCTAGGTCAAAGCTCCAATGTCTAGCCTCCAAGCATGGAATGGATCCCAACGACCTCCCTCAAGTGTGGATAGCCTCTCAAAATGGTGAAATGGCCAAGTAAGAAAGACTCCAAGGTGGCATGTGTGGCACGTGTGGCTCAAAAGGTGAGATGTCTCCTCCAAAAAGTAGTCCAACAACTCAATGTGAGGTCTTTGTTACCCCCCCTCTCACCTAGGGGTAACTAGAGGAGGTCATGCCTCATGATCCACATTTGCAGGCACTGATCCTAATGATGATGATCATCGTTCTCCATAGACAACAACCCCTCAAATGCCTCCCCCTCATCATTGCTCAGTTCATTCACTTGACCAACATGGTTTACCCGATGATGGTGGTCCAACACACATGAGGTACATTAGTCATTGTTTCATATAGTGTTACATTTAATGCATTAGGCATTTAGATGAGGATGATAGGTTGAAGTCAGATAATGGAAAAGAATGATAACTTCATGTTAAAAGGTTTTTCAGATGCAAACTGTGCAGGTGGTATAGATGAAAGGAAATCTACAACAGGCTATACTTTTACTGTGATGTCTCGTTCCCAAGAATAACCTCAACAAGGAGTGACTTAGTAGTCTATCTGTTCCCGTAGACTATAGTCAGGCACAAACAGGGAACAAAGGGCGAAATAAGGGTGAATAAAGGGCTAAACGATGAATTAAGCCAAAAAGCATAGGAAAAGTCACTTAAGCCAAAGTCAACGAAGAAATAGAAGAAAAAGTTGTTAAGGGGGGACTTAATTAATTATTCATACTCGACTTAGGAGAAAGGCGCCTAGCTTAAGTGATGTCAACGACAAATTAGATCGGTGGAGGTATAAGAAGAGGAATTCGACCTAATTCCTCATTATCATTGATTTGTGAATTGAGAAACAAGTTCCAGAGGAGGAAGTCGACCTCAACTTATGTTTTGTGGATTTCTGGAGGAAACCACCACCACAGATCGGTTTCGGTGTTGGAAGGCACACCCTAGCCTATCGGAAGTACCATCCAGGTATTTCACCATGCCATATCAGTGATCTACAGACCCAGTTCAGTCAGTGCACATTGCAGCCAGTGAGGGCGCAAGGGTTTGAGAGACAATTTTGTGTAGCTGGACGAGACTGGAACAGATCTCGCCATATCCTTCCAACCCAGTTGAGAGGGAGACATGGTGCTTCTTTTGAGCCATCAGTCATCATATTCCGACGAAGGAATCTACCTGTGCGCATCAGTCAGCCAGGAAGTGCGTAGCGCTTGGGGAGGTACATCGGGGTTTCTAGAGAGCTCACCGGATCAGATCTGGGGAGACCCTCCCAACCCATTATAGAGGAGGCTAGGGTGCTCATTTTGAGACAAGTATCTGACGATTCTGACAGTGGAATCATCAGGGCACATTGCCAAAGCCCAGGAGGTGCGCAAACTCCTAGGGGATCTCATCCGGGGTCCATTCAAAGCTTCAGTGAGCCGATCTTCAATTTGTTAGATATTAGGAGGAGCTTAGATGCGAAGGTGCATAGTTTGGGATAGTTTTCAGGCCGATCGAACGAGTGTAGCCACCAAGGAGAATATATCATTCATTTGCAACAGTTGTCGTGAGCTTCCGGGATTGCATGTAGCCGATCTATCCGTACATGTTGCAGACCCATTCACATCTTCTGATCACGGGTATTTTATGTTAGTTTGCATTGTATTCCAGTGATGATCCATGAGATCTAGCTGATGATTAGTTCTCTGCTTTCCGCATGCCAGTTGTATTTCCTACTATTTCATATAATACATGTTATTGAGTTGTGTTGGTTCTTTATTACTCGCATGCATGATATAATTGTTAAACATCATTCTATCTGAACACACACATGCAAAATCACCATGCATGTTAAGACAAAGAAACTAAAACACATCCAGAAACCCCCAGAGTATCAGATTTGAGAGCCAAAACATCAGTTTCAATAGAGCATATCCAGATCCACTGGATCAGGTATATTTCATTTACCCTTGGTAGTGGAGTGATTTCATGGGCAAGTAAAAAGCAACCTTCGGTAGCGCTTTCAACAATGAAGGTAAGTAGTAAGTGGTGCAACTTGTGAAGCAGTGTGGTTACGTAGAATTTTAAGTGATTTGAAACTTCCATAATTGCAACCTACAACTTTACACTGTGACAACCAACGTGCCATCAAGATGATAAAGAGTCTTATTTATCATTTGAAAATGAAACATGTTGAAATTCAACATCACTATATTAGAGAACAAGCGCAGATCAAAGAGATAGAGCTGATTTATTGCAAGTCCCAAGATCAAGTGGTAGACATATTCACCAAAGCACTCAATAGGGAGAGATGTTAGGAGTTGTGGAAAATGAAATCAACATTAAGAGGGGATGTTAGATATTGTAATGTTTATTGCATTAGTAATAAATGCATTAAAGTAATAATGTAATATCATAAAGTAGAAATAAGTCGTATGCAACAAATGACATTCATGTTAAATGTAATTATAAAATTAGGTGAGCGATTCCTAATGGGAATAACGAAACTTGCTAGATATATATACAACACCAACTTATGTAATGTAACACATTGATATAATACATGTCTGATTCAGACTCTCTCGCTTGTTTCTTGTATATTCTCCATAGCATAGTTTAACATTAGGTTTATATAAGAAGTATAATTCGGTAGTTGAAGATGAATTTGCTGGAAATATAAGGATTCTTTAAGAAAATAGTTTCTTGAAGAAGCATAATGGTTATAAAAATGGTGAAGAGTATGCTCTAGGGAAGTTCCTCCTATATAAGTAGTAAGAAAAAGCAATGCATACAATGGTTAAGAAAATGTCGAAGAATATGCTACAAAGAAAGTGACTTCTAAATAAGTACTAAATGGAAGTAATGCATACAACAACCTTTTTGTTGAATAGGAGTCCCACTAGAGAAGAGATAGGAGTCGCCCTAAGGAGGTATTGTGCAGAAATAAACTAAAGGTAAGTCATATTAAAGTCATTGGTTTAGTTTCTTATAAGGTAGTTCTGGGGAAATAGGAGTAATTATGATGTTGCATGTAGTAAATTGTTGTCTTTTGACCAAGCGAAAGCATATAGGCTTTAGATACCCATACATATTACAAACCATGTTGTTCTGAGCATGGTGTGAGAACAGATGAGAAATTAGAGGATCCATGCATCTGTTTGACCTTGAATCACCATAGACATCCAACATCCTTTATTGTAACCAATCATGTTCTCACGAGTCACAACAGATTAGCAACAAACATTTGTTCCTTGGCACGTTCTCTTGAACTACAACCCCCATCTGATCTTTAGTGTGCCACAAGCACTTCAACAAGGCACCCATGTGGCATGTACGATATATGAACATGCACAACACCTGTTCCAACTCATGCCAGATTCCTTGGCGTCATCAGTGGGATCTTGCAGTTGACAAGGTCGACATGCCCAATAAGTCTTATGATCAAAGTGGACTACATCAACATTGAAGGCCATAACAACCGGCATTTGCTAGTTTATTTGGGAATATGTTCTTTCCTTCGTTGAATTGGCAATCATTTCATTAATGATGGATGTATATAATAATTGTTGTACAAATATGTAACTCCATTCATTGTAATGCATGAAGAAGTCAAAGAGACGATTCATGTAATTGTACCATAAATTATAATACATAGTTTTGTACTTTGTAGGATCAAGCTCTGTCACAACCGTCTTTATAGCCACAACAATCTATTACATTGCTTTGATTCTTTCCTTTGTTGTAACTTGTAACTCTATTTTTTAGTGTTCCAAAACTCTCTGATATCTGTTGAATTTTCCAAGCTTTTTCAAGTTTTTCAGGTTGCTGGGTTTTCTCACTTTCTGCAAGCTTTTCAAGTTCGAATTTATGCTTGCCGAGTTTTTGCCAATTTTTTCCCAAGTTTTCAGATTAGAGTTAATGACCCCTGCTGAGTTTTTCCCGAGTAGGAGTTTTGCAAAACTATTATTTTGTACCAGCAATCGAATCATACACTTGAGCCACATCTTGGGTTATATCTGGTTTTTATATCTTTGGCTATGTTCTCTCTTTGTATTTCCTACATCTTCATGTTGAATGAGGTCGCCATCCTCAGGCTGGATGTGCTCCAACAGAAATGATTCTAGCTCGTCTATGTATATCTCAAACAAAGTGAGTGAAAGAGGACTTTCAGCTTCACCTCGATGGTACTCTCGATTAACTCTGACAAACCATGTGTTGTGCAGAGGCGGCCTAGTACAGACTCATAGGGACGCATAATAGCAGTGAGGAGAGTCTCCGATATGCCAATACCTATGAGACTTGCTAAACAAAGAGCTCCTCCAATTATAAACCTGCTGTAAATAAGTGTTAAAATCTGCTCAAACTGCTCTAATARGACTCCCCAAATCTGTTGTAATAAACCTCCAAATCTGCTGTAATAAACCTTGCTTAAAGCTGCATTAATCCTCCTCTAGAGTGCACCCCTCCTCAAGATATAGCCAATTTTCCTATTTAAATAAAATCACACATGCTAAGAATAAAGCCCACTGAATTCTCCCCCAAAAAAGTATCTTGGATGGTCTCCAAAAATAGCTAAAAAGATGTTCCAAGAATAGTCCAAAACAGATGCCATAAGTGTGAAATATTAATAGCATATCTCCTCCTAACAATGGAATGGTGGGCAAGACTAAAGAATAGCATGAGACTTAGGTATGTAAATTAGGAAAGAACCGCTACAGTCTAGGCTAGAAATAGTAATATTTTATCATTTTCTCATGTGTGGGAAGATTCCTCAAGGAAGACATCACCATCCTTAGCAAATACTCCCCAAACCTAATAATAAATAACAGCCAGTCTTTAACTTAAGTGAAGGGGAATGCAAAAATAGTATGCCAACTCATCAACCACCAACCTTCTAGAACATTTTGAAAAGATATAGACCCTGAAAAATTGACCAAAATCAACACTTCTTGAAATGATGTGAAATTTGGCCTTGATGCTGCTTGCCATATTGGGTCTCCAAAAATATGGCACATCTTGAAAATGTCAAAACCCTAATTTTGACCAAAAATTCAGAGTTTCAGATCACCATCAAATTTCACCCCCCATTTTATACTCAATATTGGGTATCCAAAAATGTGTTTTTCTCTGAAAATGCAAAGTGTATTTTTTAGACCTAGGTTTCACTAACTTTGACCAAGATTGACCAAACTTTAACCAAGGCCCTAGATATATCGGAATTTCACGAAAATTGAAACCTTAAACTCATCTCCCAAAAGGGTGTATCCAAATCTACAATCAGATTTCAATAAAGATAAAATCTGTAAAAATAGAAATTTTCCAAGATTGAGAGTCTTGAAACTCTGAAAGTAACCTTTTGGAGAACTTGATAATGGGTGCCCAAAACTGTCATCAGATGTTACTTGCCGTCTTTGCTAAATTGGTTTCTGACAACTTAATAGTGGATGAGCCCTCTGATAAGAATTCTTTTAGAAGAGAAAGTGAGTAGTAGTTCCATGTGCTGACCTATTCAAATTCATTGATACATTCTGTGTGAAGAAGTGTTACTTGTAGTGCTTTAATAAGGATAATTTACTGGAGTGATTAACAGCCACTGCGAGTGAAAAGGAAACTAAATACTACCTAATATACTGCAAGACATTGTATTCTATGCATTTTTTGTTATTTTTATGCTAGCACCCGCACTTGCATATAGGAATAGCATGAACACAATAATTCAAAACTGAACACAAATCTGAAGAAATATTAAAAATGTGGGCAATCATAGATGGAAGAAGTCATATTTCATTCAGCTTTGACATGCTGCAATTTGATGTAATGTCCCTTTCCAAATAGGAGCTCCAGAGAGGAGGCTTAATGGTCTAAACCGCCCCGTTAGACTATAGCCAGGGCCAAAGAGGGGTAAACAAGGTTACTAGAGGTCACCCAGGCACATGTGTTATATTCGGAAAGTGACATTGAGCTAAAAAGGGTTAAAAGTGCTTTTAAGTTATTATGAGCTAAAAATAGAAGTCAACAATGAATTAGGGTTTCAACAGTGATTTGGGGTTTTGGAAGTCAACAGTGAATTAGGGTTTTAGCATTGTTTAGGGTTTTGGAAAGCTATAAAGGAAGGGTCTGCGACCTAATTCATCATTATGCAGATTATGACTTGTCATTGAGGAGAAGAGGCGCATCTCAGGAGATATAGTTCAGTGTATTCCAGGAGGAAGACACCAGTTCGCTGATTTCGGTGTTGAAAGACACACCCTAGTCACCGGGAAGATCATCCAGGTCTTCCATCATTCTTCATTGATTCCGCAGTGCATCTTTTAGTTGTTTATTTGTATTCCGGCTAAGATCCTTTTGTCTTTTGATCTAGCCGAGTGTTGTTATTTTATTCAGCCGCAGTTGCTTATTTGTATTCCGGCTAAGATCCTTTGTCTGTTGATCTAGTCGAGTATTGTTAGTTTATTCAGCCGCATTTGACCATTTTGTAATCCACAGAGATATCATAATACAAACTTTGCAGTCCTTTGTCGCATTTATTATCTGTATGATCATTTATATGCTGTAAACCTTTGATCCTACACACACATTAGCACCATTTCCTAGACTAGCCAAGTCAGGAACATTACAGTGGTATCAAAGCTTTAGTCCTACCAGCCTGTGACTAAAGACAATGAGTGTAGCAGAAGACCCAGAGGGCCGTGAACACGTAGGTGACGAATATGTCACTTACAACAGGCATCAGGAAAGAAGGCATAGGCTTGATTTTCCCCCTTTTCCTCCTAGCTCAGAGGAAGAGGAAGAG
>JASDQU010272564.1:0-21357 GCA_032191745.1 Picea mariana
GACCTGTCGAAAATGGTGAATGCATCTGCCAGTGGGAAAGGGGAGAATCTCCGTGCAACCGTATCTGACTATCACCATATGGCGCAGATTTGAAAATGATTTGCAGTGAATAATGCGCAGGAGTTTTGGAGCTTTCGGTTGAAACCCACGAATGAACATCAACTCCCACGACGCGTGCTTTCGGCGGTTTGAAATTGTCATGATTGCAGCGAAATTTGACATATGGCTCGTGCGAAAGCACAAGCTTCCTTTTTGCCCAATCAAACCCTTTCGGAGGTTTCTTGCATTTTAAATCGACCACTTTGCTGACGAAACTAAACACTTTCGGTGGTTAATGAGCACGCCGGGGGCTCTCCCAAACCACCGAAAGTTGTTGTTTTTCCAATCTCTTGACAAAACCAAATACCAAAGATTTTCTTGAACTATGAAAACACAAAAATAGCTTAAACATGCGACCAATAGCTAAGATATCCTCTACAAAGTTCAACCGAAAGAACGGTTTTACTTTGGGAGTTAACACCTGCTGCCCCAAGCTTTGATGATTATTCAAATGAGGAGAAGCAAAGCCCCACATCACAGTTTACTAACCATAGGAGCAGCCAACCTGTATATGAAAACTACGAATCATATTCATATTCTGAGATGGATATGTAGGACTTCCAAGAGAAGACTGCAGATCCTTATCTTCCATTCATTAAAGAAGAATATTACGAGGAAATCAACCATCCCGGACCCATAGAGATCATTGAACAACGGATTGAAGATAAAAAGAATTCCCACGGGTCCTGTCTATCATGATTATGAATCTGACCCTTGGGAGAGCAAAGAAGAAGAACCAGAGGAGCAGCAGGAGAAGCCGTTTATCTCCTGTTCAGAGCCAGTTAGAGAGTAGCCATCGCCTGAGAAAAGTCAGCCTACATTAGCTTCTCATCCACCTATGCCTACTAGATACATTCAACCCAGTGTGAGCAACTATGTAGCAGAAAAAACTACCTGTTACAAATCTTCCAGAATCTTCCACTCATTCTATGAGCCTGTCAACGACTACATGGAGTGGCATTTCCTTCATACTTTGGAGCTATCCTATTTTATCTCAACTTCATCCCTTGGAGAAAAGATGAAGGATGTAACCATTCTGTTGTTGTGGTTGCATCATMTGTTACCAATCATTGACAGAATGAAGGAGMTTCCATTCAGGAAGTTACTTGAATGGCTATGGTGGAAGTTTACTTTCACCTAGCCCCATGTAAAAAAAAATTAGTTTAGGACTGTACATAAATAAGATCCTTTGAGCATGTATGCTTATTTTGTTTTGCTTTTACTTTTCAGCCTGTATTTTTAGCAGGGTGTTTTTATATTGACTCCATATCCCAACATAAGGCATTGAGGTTGCAGAATGAGTTCTTAGAGCATCATAGGGATGAATCTATCCCCCATGGAGCCTAATGTTAACACCAATTCTTGTAAGGGGGGTGTTTTCTCACCAGATTCGAGCCCATGGTGTAAAATGCGAAGAAATGGGGCTTAAAAAACCCATCAAATGCATTTTTTTCAAGGTCGCAGCCATGAGCGCAATGTGCAGCATGCAGAAAATCCATTTTCGGGTTAAAAATGCAAGCAGGCGGGCGGATCTAGTATTCAACGGAAAAGATCAATTGATGGAGCAGATCGACGGTTGGTGGGTAATTGCGGTCAACGGAGTTGCACGAGTAATAACATCATGTAGAGTCACATTTTTGTGAGTCGGGAGAGAAATGGGAGCAAAGTCATCAGAACTCATGAAGCCCAAAGTACCGAAGTCTCGAAACCCGAGATTATAGGGAGCCATGCGATCTCATGGGGATAGGTGGTGACATATTTTTTGAATCAGTGTTTCTGAGCTCTCGTCAACGCATACACCGATAGCCCAAAACCCAGAAACACGAAATGTAGAAGCATCGAGGATGGGCCCATGGTTCTAGACGATGATCATATGGACAAGGGGTAAGGGAGGTGCCAATAAAATCTATCCCCATTGCGATTTTGACAATCGAGATTCTCGAGGGTGAGCATTTCACTCCTTCCCATTGCTGATACGTGATATTCATGGAGTACCTTTGGTTTCAGGGCAGGGTCATAGCCCATAGTATCATGGAAAGTAGGTCCAAAAGAAAGATAAGAGCCTTTTCAGTCCACAGATGGCTAAGAGCTGGCTAAGGAGATAATATTGGTCATCGATTCCAAGGAAATATCAAGTCGTTGGTTTAGACAGGGTGATTTCATGACACCGGGTATCGGGGATCCTGGACACAACATGCGGGAATCCTCGAAAGGAAAAATGCTAAAGTGTGTTTGAAAACAGGTGCAGGGTCATGGCCCTGGGTTACATTGAGGGTAGAGCTAAAAGAAAAGGAGGCTACCCTCTCAGCCTTGGATAGATGGTGCGTGGTCATCCCTAGTACATGAAGCCTCGACTATCCGCCATGAATGAATGCAGTTAATGATTTTTTAGCATGTTGTTGAAACCTCAACTCAATCCATAAATGGGAGTGGAAAGTCTGGTGTAGTCATCCCGTGGTACCCCTGTGTGCAGGTCTCCCTACAAGAGCCATGCCGATCTGATGTTCCTGTCTGTCAAGAAGAGCCTACACACACTTACTTGAAATTTGATGGCTCAACAACTCTCCTTCTATCAATGGCATGTTTCTCTGAGTATATATACTCAGTTTTTATATTTTTGTAAAGGTGTGGATGGTAATGCATAGCTCTCGTATTGTAAAGTTTTAATGAACACTCTAGTTTTTGGTTATGCATGGTCTTTGAGACTTCTTGTTTAATGATAGTCAGCTTTCCTAATTTCTCTTATTTCCCTCTAATATTGAAAGAGTTCATGATTGTTTGATTCACATGAATCATTGTGACTGTGTTATGATAAATGTTTTATGGTAACACTATTATAATTTCTTTTAGTGTTCTTGTAATTTGAATACAAAAAGTTCTTGTGTTCAAGTTTTCCCTCTTTGGGCTATTGGAAGCTTGATGCCTACAACATACCTTTTCATTTTCTCACCAAAGTCCTCCTCCTACTCACCCTTACTACAACTTATTATCTGAAGTTAAATTAAGACCTCACCTGCTCGTGCACGTCAATCCATTTTTATGAGGTAAAATAATATTCTTCTAGGTATACGCCCATTTGACCACCCCAATTTATTTATTCATGACAAATAAAATTGATGGGTATCAGGATTACTCCTGCCGCAATCCAGAAGTGACTTCTGGTGCTAACACATACCTGATGGGAGAGGATATTCTTGATGTCTCATTCCTTCTGAATTCTAGTCTTCTATCTTGTTGTTCAACTTGTTTTGGAGTGTTGGTTTCATCATTTTCATATTCCTTCTCTTGTTTTGTTGTCTTCAAACTATCACTGTATCCTGGTCCTATCTTGTCGTTTGGATATCTTTGACTGCTAAGGATCTCATCTAATTTTTCAGTGCTTTTTTCGAACTTCTTCAACTTTTCTATTGTCAATAGTAGCTCCCCTTTTGTGTGATCGAATCCTGCTTTCAATTTATCATAATATTCTAATTGTTCCTTCAAGCTATCAATGGTGTTTTCAATCTTGTAACTCTCTTCTTCACAACTAATCAATTCACCTTTTAGTATTATGTTTGTGTTTCTAAGCTTGCTATTTTTAGTTTCAACATGCTTCAACTTTTCAAGATTCTTATCTTCTTATTCACTCTCTGCACTATCTTTGTATCCCCAAAAGGAGTCAAGGTTGGTTTCTTCATCTGAATATTCTTAAGAACTGATTTCTTATTCTTTAGAATTCTTGTGATCATCATCCTGGGTTTCTTGGGTTATGAAGAGGACTTCTCCTCCATCATTATCTTCTTCATCACTCTCATATGAGGAGATGTCATCATCCTTGGAGTATAAGCTCTTTTTATTTTTGAGACTTCTCTTTTTATAGTAGAAGTTTTCAACAATATGTCCTATTCTACCACAGTTAAAGCATTTGAGAGGAGACTTACCTTTGCATCTTCCACTTCCCTTCTGGAACCTTCTTACGAAATTTGCTATTTCTTCATCAAGGTTGTTATCCTTGTATTTTGTCTTTATGGCTTTAAAGGATGATTCATTGTTTGGTTGGTCACTTTCTGTACCTGTTGTCATTTAATATGCTATAAGAGACCCATGCAATTCATCCATTGTCATTTTGGTCAAGTCCCTAGTTTCTTCAATGGTGGAGACCTTAGCATCATACTTCAAGAGAAGTGATCTCAACACTTTTTGTACAACAAAGGATTCATCAAGCTCTTCACCTTATCCTATGATAGAATTAACAACTTCATCAAATCTAAGAAAATAGGTTGCAATGTATTCCTTTTCATTCATCTTCAAATTTTCAAATTCTTCTCTATGTCGTTGAAGCTTGACCTGCTTAACTTTTGGATCACCTTTGTAGATACTCTTGAGTTTGTCCCATAACTCTTTAGCAGTGTTGCAGCCCATCACTTTGCTAGCAATGGTTGGTGCCAATGCTCCTATAATAACATGTCTGGCTTTTGAATTACAACTCATAAGCTTCTTCTCATTTGGATCAGTTTGAGTATTATTTGGGATTACATAGCCATTTACAATTGAGTACCAAATGTCTACTCCCAAAGCTGTTAGGTAAGTTTTCACTCTATCACTCCAGTATGCATAATTTCTTCCATCAAATCTTTGAATCCCATTTGAAATGTGCTCATGGTCATCCATCTCTGCTCAGGGTTTTCCTTCTTGTGGTTAAACTGTTCTGAAGGCAACCTGCTTTGATACCAATTGTTGATACTTAGAACACATCACCAAAAGACTTCATCCTCCCTTGAAATACAACCTTCTTTACTTCTTATTTCCTCTGAAATTCGACTTTTAATATAAAATGAATGTATAATGATATGTATTTATACCATTTATGTCACTTTCTTTTAACATTAGGGCTGACCTGGCACTTTCTTATTTTGTAATTCTTTTCTTTAATTGTCTTCAGGGCTGACCTATATTTCCTTCTTCAATTCACTTTGTCATATTAAAAAATTCATTACTCCTCAACCATGAGGATCCACATGAGGTGTCACATACCAACGAAAACAACATGATGTATACTATCCATCCATGGGTGTTTTATCTACATGTGCATTGTCCTTCATGTCCAAATACCATATCAATCTTGCGATCCAAAACCAATGACTAGGGTTGACATCAATGAAAACAAGCAATCTTCCAACACATTCACCATGTCCAAGTTTTCTATGGGAGGAATTGGCCTCTTCCTTGGTTCTCTTCTACCAAGTTTGATGTGTCTCCCTCATGTCCTCTTGGCCCATGGATGGTTTCTTATCCTATTCAACGAACTGTTCTAACACCCTCATCTCTGTGACTTCCTTTGATCTTTGCTACCACTCATCAACTTTCAAACATAAATCAACCATGAAATCCACTGTCTTAGCCAGATATCTAACTATCTCTTCAACAACGACAAGCCTTTGTTCCACTGACATGAGATTCCTTTTGTTCTCCATGTTAGATTGTCCAACCATCACCCCACATCGTCCAATTTTGTTCCCACAAGGTTGTCTTCTTTGGATGTACATAACAACCATCTGCAAGAAATACATCCATGTGCCTCCTTCCTTCCTCCTTATGGTAGGAATCAAACACGAAGTATGTCTTGATAAAATGGCCAATTTTTTCACGTGATGAATCAATGCTGCCTTTTCCTTATGAAATCCTATCCCAAAACATCTTCGAAATCATCCATAGGAGCAATGGTGAAACTTGTCTTTCTACACCAGTCACCCAGCTTCAACAAGATGTCCTTGGCTACACCAATGACC
Source organism: Picea mariana (assembly GCA_032191745.1). Taxonomy (NCBI): domain Eukaryota; kingdom Viridiplantae; phylum Streptophyta; class Pinopsida; order Pinales; family Pinaceae; genus Picea; species Picea mariana. The sequence goes on from JASDQU010272564.1 coordinate 5,868, forward strand.
CTCTCTACACCTACATTGACCGTCTTAAATCTTGATCAGAGAATTCTTTCGAATTAATCACATAGGTTTTTTTATTTTCGACGTTTCACCAAGCTAGTGTGGTCCATCATTAGGAAAACGTTTGTGAGAAATGAAGGAAAAAGGATATAACAGGTATATCCTAATAATCTAAACATCATGATGGATGGAAAATTAGTCAAAATTGGATCCCTACCCTAGACAATATGAATAATTCTAAATATTAATTTATAAACATTTTCCAGTCAGCTCTTATTAAATAAAAAATTTAATAAACGAACAAACAATTAATTATTAAACAAACAAATAATTCATTATTAAAACAAACAATTATAATTCCTTAAATTTTATAATTCTTGATTTCATTTTCAATTAGTCGGCTCCTTATAAAAACTTTTCAAGTATTTATATACCTGTTATATCCTTTTTCCTTCATTTCTCACAAACGTTTTCCTGATGATGGACCACACTAGCTTGGTTCGAAACATAGAAAATAAAAAAACCTATGAGATTAATCCGAAAGAATTCTCTAATCAAAACAATGGTCGCAAAAGGCTCAGAACATAAATGTCTTAAAGCTTTTCTTCATTGGTTCAAGATGCAACCCAAGCCTCTGCACCATGTCCTCCTTGAATAAGTTATGAGTCACCCCACTATCCACCATGGCTATCAATGAATTCCCATTGAGTTCAGTCTACACATAGCAAAATTTCATCTCATCTTGCTCTTGTCTCTCTATGGATTCACCTTCCATGAAAATGGTCAAGACTTGGAAGAATCCGACATATGGGTTTTCTTCCTTCTTTAAAGCATTCAACTTCTATTTCAAGGGAAAATTATTTTCATAGTTCTCCTTGGAACAAATCCGACACAAAATCAATTTATTCTCTTCCATTGCGTCTATTTGCTTGGTATTGTCTTTGCTTCCCTTGAACATATTCACCTTTCCTTTGTCCTTCCTCTCCCCCTTCACTTTCTAGTACTTCTCACTTTAGGCGTCCTCATTGTTTCTAGGACCCATCTTGGGTTCACCCTGAGAGTACAATATTTTGTCCACTGTGGTGATTGATGTTGCAAGAGTATACATGTTCTTTCGTCCCAGCTCACTCCACACCCACGCTTTCAAACCATTCATGAAGTGGAAATTTTTTTCTTCTTCTGACATGTCTTTGATCTTCAACATGAGCCCCGTGAAATCCTTGATATAGACTTGGATCTTACCTTCATGCTTGAGAGCCAACAATTGATTTCTTGTGGTCCATTCTTGGTTTCCTAAACCAAAATGTGCCTTTAAGGATGCCTTCATCTATGCCTAGTTTTTGATATTGTCAACAATTCTCCCAATTGCTAAGTCTTCCACTCAAATCCTCCACCAAAGCTTAGTGATTCTTGTCAAGAATATTGTTGTAGTGTTCACCTTGGCTTCATCAGAACTTCCATTCAACTTCCCCAAGTACGGTTCAATTTCCCAACATAAGTTTTCCTACAAATTAGCATTGTGAGTATATGCATATGGCTCAGGTTCCTTTATCTTGATCCTCATTGGCATGATGGTAGATATATGTCCATTATCCAAACTCATTTTAATAATGAGATGGTGTCATCTTGGTCCCTCAACCTCTATGTGACTGCAACAAGTGTGTTCTCTACTACCTTGAGTCTATCCTGAATGTCATTGTTCAAGGTGCGTGTCATCACATCTGTATTTTTATGGAACTCCCAAATGACTTTATTAAACCCATGCTTCATATTGTCGAACTCAGTCTCCATCCATTTAACCTTCTCACCATGCTGGCACAATGGAACTGTCATCTTCTTGACAATGTTCTCCAGGATAGTGATAAATATTTCATTCTTCCGGTCTTGGGCTCCATCTTGGTGTCACTACTATCATCCATGGATGACCCTCCAAGTATCTTCACTTTAATTACAAAGGGTTCATCCAAGGCACCCATGATTTCATCTCAATACTTATTCAAAATTCTATGATCAACTCTATGCTTCTTTGATCGGGTCTACGACAAGTTCAAGGACAATATTGCATTCATACAACTTTTCCAAGTGCTCTTTCACCCTTATAACTATATGCTTGGTGTGCTCAAGGGGCGCACCCAGGTTTTTTCACAAGGCACAACTTCATTCACAACTCTTCCTTTGACTTCCATCACAAACCACCAATTATATGCTCTGGTTTCCTTTGCGATGGGTTAGATTGTCGAACACTCACCAAAATATTCCCAATTATTTTCTAAACAAGTGCATCCCCCCCATCATTGTTTCAGATGTAGTAGTTGTGAAGAGACAGTTTTTCTCTGATACCACCTATCTTCAATATAATTGTGAAGATATCATCGACCCTTCTTCAAAATATGCAACAAATCGAATCTAATACCACCTGTCACGAAGGTAACATTATGGTGAAGATCTCCCAAATGGTTTCTCAAAGTATTCTCTAATACCACCTATCATACACCAAGAATAATTCGTTCGGACTACACCTCTTCACCTAGAGCATACCTATTGTGCTTCTTATATGTTTAGTATAATGACTCATTAATTATCAATCCAGTATTCGTAATCAACAGAGTTACAAAACACTAGTAAGAAAGGTAACTTCTAATGTCACGAGTATAGAACTAGCTAGATTATGCATGTTGGAAACAAATCAAAATAGCAAACTGCAATGCACTTTGGTTGTCTTTCACAGAGAGGCTATCTGCTCCATTATGGCACATGAAAGTATGAGATGGAGTTGGTTTGATAGATCAACTCTGCTATCTGACCTAGAAAACTAACTATGCAATCCACACTTCTGAAAGGGAAATCACACATCAATCATCAAGTCATAGCATGGGTAGTTCAATAGTCAATATACTGAGTATGTTGTGGTTCACAGTGTGTTGTTGTGAACTTCACTAGTTCTCCTTCAAATATGTTTGACTACTGTTGCCAACATTCATGTCTAAAAATCAAATTCATAAAAACAGAGCATATGCAAAAATAGGGCGAGTAAAGATCTCTAAGAAGTCATATAATGGATATCCTAGTCTAAGCTATATTGTTATCATCTAACAGAGTTAAAGCTTCAACTAATTTAACATTTACACTATTGAAAACAAATGCTAATGCTAATCTATGAAGATGATGACCTTTGTTGGGCGGTGGGCCCTTACCACTTCAACAGGTCAGCTACTGAAGTCTACAGTAAGCTTGTCTTCAACCTACACATTACTCTCACTCAAATCTCAAAACATAACATCGACTTTTGTTAACAACTCAACTCATATTCAATCATAGACAATCAAGACATGGAGATAAATGACGTTCTTCTATTAGTCTTCACTCAGAATATGTTCTGCAATATCACACGCTGCTTCACATGTTGGTAATATGCTAACTCTCCTACACTTCCACCATCCTTGCCATGGCTATTTAATAGTCTTAGTCGTGAAACACAAGGAGGTGAAGTGATTTGCAAATCAGTCAAATGTTTAAATTTAATTATTCGGTTACATATTTTAGCTTCATCCTCATGAAACAAAGTTCATGAGGATGAGGCAATCAACAAACTATTCTAACATAGCCTTGCTAAAGAAAATAAACATCCACCAGTTGTCTTGGGCGATCTGGAGCTAAACTTGGTACATTCGGCTCTCTATATTGGTACCGGATCATGACAGGTAGATGGTACCAAATCACAACAATGCGCAAATGGTGGTAATGGATCACGACAATCCATGATCGTTGGTACTGGATCACAACAAATGAGATTTTAGTACCATATGCTTTTGGTTCCGAATTCGAACAATGGCAGTCTTGGTGCACAAGTACTGAATAGCTGAACTGGTACAAGAAGGATGGATTTATCTAGAGGTCAAAGATTATACATGGAAAATTGAAGCATTAGTACATGAAATATTTAATTCCCTAGCTCAATAAACCACAAAATGCATGAATTAACCATACTTTACTTTATGACCTTATCACTGGCTAATGGAAGCGTTCTTGTCATTCACCCAAGCTTAGGTAAGCCAAAAAGGTATAGATGAAGAGTATAATAGGGTAACGGGTATTTAAATTTTGGGTCTGAACATTCCCCCATGCCAAAATCATTCCATGTCCTCATGCAACTAAAAACAAATCCAAAATTTTCAAAACTTGAGACTGTGTTCTTTACTTTAGTGGATCAATGATGTTGATGGCTGAGACCTCTTCTTTCAGCTCCCTTTTTATGACCCTAACGTATTGTAGGAGTCATAGTACCTTCTTGAGCTTGTTAAAAGTCTCTTCATGGTTGTCTTGAAGTTGTTGGCTGGTTGCTTTCAATTGCTCATTTTCCTTTTTGATATACCTGTCCAATAGTTGGTATTCCTTCACTTCTTGTTTGAGTTCCTGATTTTGTTTTTGCAGTTCCCCAATCTTTTTCTTCATTTGTTCTTTTTTCAAGGTCTTTGTTGACTCCATCATTACTGGTTGGATGCATTCCCTTTCCTCGACTTCCTCCCTCATCCCACATAAACTAATATTGGCTTTTTCCTCGGTCAAACTAGGGACATCATCTTGAGCTGATAAATCCTCAGAAGGGGAGGTAAGATTGATTGGATCTTTCTGTGTATGAGGACTAACGATTGTTTTTCCTTTCTTGTCCATGCTCCTCGTGGTTCTTTTACAAGGAGGTACCGGATCAGGAATGCTCATAGGCTTCCTTTTCTTCTTTTCTAATTGTGAAATGGTGAGAGGGGATTGTGCCATAGACTGTTTACTTTTAGTTTCTAAGCTATGCTTCCCTTTCTTCATCATTTTTGTCTGATGGCCCTTTTTCTCAACTACCACTGTTGAAGTCTCCTCTACTAATTTGTTTTTACCTTTTGATTCAGAGATTTTTATTGACTGTGGAAGAAAGCCTTGCTTTTTCGTGTTGGATTACTCCCCTAGATGATGGTGGAGTTGTCTTATCCTTCTTGCCCATTTTCTTTTGAGGTTCCTTATTTTTCTTTGGAGCATGCTGGGTTTCCTCCACAGGTTTGTTTTCTGTGGGAAGTTGTTGAGTGATAAGGGTTTTCCAACTAATCCTCTGTTTCCTAAGTTCATGTAAAGCTAGCATTTTAATGAGACCTTGATGGTAAATGCTAGTCTTCTCAGTTTTGGATATGGATTTAACACCTCTTACCATTTTATTCAAACTCATCCATAGAAAATATGGGAAATCAATTTCAGGGCCTCCTTCAACGTGTAATAGAATCCTAAGATGATATATGAAGTTCACATCATACCTACCCTCACAAGTGACGAATCGTTGAAGTCTAGTAATCATTGGATGATACTCTTCCTTGATATAGTTCCTAGGGATCCCCTTTTTCCAGTCAGGGTGCTGATGGTCTTCTTTCAAGAATCGTTGGCACATTTCCTTGTTGATTCCTACACCTTTGAAGTATTTGGCTCCTCTGTTAGGTAATCTCGTGACCTTCCTTAAGGTTGCTTCATTGATTGTCAGTTGTAGATTGCATATATGTGCAATCTCTCCATCGTAACCTGAATAAATTCGTGAGATATCTTCTCATGCCAGCCTGTGAATTTTTACATAAATGGCATCCATCCTGATCTAGCATATTTTTCTTGACATAATTGGAACTCCTCGGTTTCCCTATAAATTTGGAAGATCGGTTCGTGTCTACTAACGACCATCGTTATAAGTTGTGAGAAAATGATCGGGCTGTAGCACAAGGGTTTAGTCAATTGATGAGGGTAAGGGTTTGGTACCAGAGAGGACTAGGCTCAGGACTGGAGAAAGCTCATGACAAGGGGAATATGGTGATGGTGTTGATAATGAGAATGGTAAGTTTAAGTAAGGATGCCGCAAGGAAAAGTTATGACCAGGTGAGGCTTATCTGGATGGCTTCGCCACCCAGATAAGCAATTTCATTTCTACTCGTTACTGTAATGATGAGGACAAGACGTTGGGTGTCAAGGCATCATTTTGGGATAGGTGATTGGACTTTTGAGTGGTGAATTTAATGTTGGATCATGGTTCCTGACATAAGATAGGTTCGTGAATTGCTTAAGGACGAAATATATTCGTGGCTTATCATTACTAGACATGCTTCATATTTTGATGTGATTTTGCCCTTAACCATGTTTGAGCACTATGAGAGGATTGATTAAGTTTAGGCATATGGGTATGAGGGATAGGTGCATGGTTTTAATACTAAGGTCATAAGATCTAGTATATATTTTCATACTTATTGTAGTTTTATGAGCATAGGAAAATAAATACCATGTTACCTTTGCTTTTACCTTTGTATGATCAATACCCATAGCATGTGTGACTGTTTAAATTGTCAGAATTCATCCTTTTAGACTGAAGTTTCTTGAAAAMTTGGTACGGGAATATCCTATACTTCTTTTATTCTGTGCCTGTCTTCTTTTGTATTTGGTTTTGCAGGGTGATCACGTGAGTCTAAAAAAGAGTTCTGAAGGGGATTTTTGACCTTCCCCCATGCCGATGATGTTGTATATCTGTATGCAAGAAGATTCAAAATTTTATATCATAATGGAGAAAAGATGATAAGATCAAAAGAAACCAATCAAATTCCATAAGTACATTTATCACCTAGCATATGATCTGATACCTAAAAAGTGAAAATGCCCTTCTTTTGATGGATTATTGACAAAAGTAGCATTCAAAATTGAAACAGGGAATATTTATATGTTTACCAGAAGAACAGATCCCACCTAACTTGCTTCAGAGATTTACTATCATTGGATGTTATAGATAAATTTCATAGTATAAGTAGATTAGACTCCCTAGTTAAGGCTCCACTCTTAAGAAGTTTCCTTCTTAGGTCATGTAGGTTTTAGATGTCAGGCCGGTAAGTTGACTTAGGGTGATTCTCAAATGGACATTTGCTTGAAGTAATTATGTTGCTAATTAATCTGGAGTTTGTATCTCATGAAAGCCAAAAGTGACCTTTTATCTTTTTGTTTTGGATGAAAAAAGTGAATTTTTCAATCAGACAAGTATAAATGAGACATTTCTCAACCAGAACCCACTGCCATCAAGCCTGTTCAGTACTCCGGTGGGGTAGTTTTGATAATTAGTGAGAGGTTCCTTCCCTAGGTAGAATGCCCCATTGCCAACAGGCCTGTTCAGTACCCTGATGGGTTTTCCTAGTCATACCACAGACCGGTACCTGCTTCCAATAGACTTGTTCAATATCCTGGCGGGTTAGTCTCTTAAACCCTTTTTCCATCAGAGGCTTCTTGTCTATAGTCACCTATTTTGGTTTTTATTAAAGAGTGATTTGCACGGTGACAGGGGAGGCTCATCTGAAAACCTTTTTACATGCTGGGATGGTATTGGGTTGGAAGGCATATACTCTTCTTTTGAATGTCTTTTAAAGATTTGTCTAAAGGAAAAATAAATTTTTTATGCACATTATTTCTTTAGAGTGATCCAGATGTATAATTTTGTCTGAATTTGTCTATAAGAGAATGACCTAAAGTTTCCTTAGGGTACTGGTACATCCTCTTCCATAAAAGTTTTGGTAGTGTGCCCATGGTAGAGAGTGTTAATATACTCATATGTTACTCTTTAATAAGATAATCCAATGAATACTATTGAAGTCTGGTTAGGGTGTGATAGTTACTTATAGGCTAATATATTTTTTCCTTTAAATCGTGCTGAAATACTGGGTAAAGGAAACTTCTAGTCTTTGAAGTGGATTATGGTTCTTTGAGCAATCATAGGTAAAGATTGTGTCCCTCTTTCTATTTTGTTTTTAAGCAACATAACCAAAAGAAATTAAAATACTTCTTAGCAACAGAACCAAAAGAAATTAAAATACTTCCCTTTAGTTGTCAACAAAACCAAAAGAAATTAAAATACTTCCCTTTAGTTATCAACAAAACTAAAAGAAATTATTGCTTCACAAGGGCTGCCATTTGATACTGCATTTGGCTTCTTGGTTCCAGCTTAAGTGGTTGTTTGCATGGCTTTGTACTTCAGATTAATTGACATAAGATTTTGAAATATGCGTAGTATGCTTTGTCAATTAGGTAACGTGTCTTGATAGTACTGTATAAGGATAGACTTCTGGTACCGGACTGGTACCGAAGTGCTAGTACTAGAMTACTGGTACTGGACCAGAACAAGACTTTTGGTACCGAAGAAGAACAAAATATTGTTGATGCCTACAAATTGATGTTTAGCAAGTTCGTGAAGGATCAAATAAATTATAGAAATTTACTTACAAAAAAAAAGAAAAAATTGCAAAAGTAAAACAAAAGGAGGTAAGAATCTCTTGTTACCTTCATCTTATTAACAAAATTCTATCCACACCTATGTACAAAAAATTTCAAATAAACCAATCAATCAATGTGGATCAGTAGGAGGCTCTCCTTCCTTACTGATCATCTACATATCTGAATTATGTAGTATACGAGTCATGAATTCTTCTTTTGACAGGGGTTTGTTGTAAACTCGCAACCAGTGACCATTCAAAAGTAGTGGTGTCTATTTTTCATCAATTATCTTTATCTTGATCGAACCATTATCGTAGACAATGTCAATTTCGTAAGGTCCTATCCAACGGGTAGTTAACTTACCTTTGAAGTTCTTGAATCTGTTGTCATACAATAGGGCCCAATCTCCTTGTTGAAAATTTTTCTTTTTGAGATACTTGTCATGCCATTTTGTTCTCTGTTCTTGAATGAGGGTAGTTCTTTGAAGTGCTTCCTGCCTAGTTTCATCCAACTCATTAAGCTGCAAGAGTCTTTGTTGTTGGGCTTCATCCAAGTTCATGTCAACTTGTAATGCAGTCCTGAAGGTTTTGATCTAGAATTCTATGGGAAGAAGCACCTGCTTCCCATACACCAACTCATAGGGTGTATGTCATGTTGTATTCCTCCAGGTGATTCTATAAGCCCATAAGGCTTCTAATAATCTATCAGCCCAATCCTTATGGTGCAGCTGTACTGTTTTGGTAAGAATGGACTCAATAACTTTGTTGGTAGATTCTACTTGTCCATTTTCCTGTGGATGGTAGGGTGTAGATTTCCTGTGTTTGATTTGGTACTGTTCTGTAATATCTTTGACTAGATGAGAGGTAAATTGAGTTTGATTAGTCACAATTTCTCAAGGTACACCAAATCTAGTAAAGATATCATTAAAAAGGAAATCTACCACTGATTGTTCACTTGCAGCTGGTAAAGATTTTGCTTCAACCCATTTAGTCACATAGTCAGTGCATACAAGTATATACTTTTTCTTTTTAGATGCAGGGTTAATGGGCCCTACAAAATCTAATTCCCATTTCTCGAAAGGATCAATACTACTTGGGCTTGAAGTGGAATTTGGTCTCATGTAGTAGGCTTACCCATTCGTTGGCATTCATCACAATTGGATACATAGGTTTTAGCATCTCTGAAAATATGGGGCTAGTAGTAACTAGATTGCAGAACTTTGTAAGCGGTCCTCTTGTATGCAAAGTGTCTTCCACAAGGACCATCATGACAAGCTTGCAGAATAACATGAATTTCATCTTCCCTTACACATCTCCTGATCACCAAATATGGTCCTGTTTTGTAGAGGCAATCATTGTGCCACATGTAATTTGTACTTAGTTGAATTGCTTTCTGTTTTTCTCTAGGAGACAATTTTTGAGGCATCTTCTCTGTCACAAGATAGTTAGCGACATCTGCATACCACGGAGTGAATGTAGAAATAAAAAATAAATTTTCATTAGGAAAGTTATCTTCTATTGGTGCATTATCTCCCAGATGAATCATTCTAGATAAGAGATCAGCCGCAAGATTATCTTTACCAGGTCTATCAATAATGTTGATATTAAACTCTTGTAATAATAAGATGCATCGTGTAACTCTAGGATTTTTTACAGGTTTGTTCATTAAGAATTTTATGGCTGAATGATCAGTGTGTACAAAATCTTGATATCCTATAATATAGTGTCTAAATTTATTGATAGCATGGACTACAACTAGCAAATCTTTTTCTGTGACCGTATAATTAACTTCAGCTGGAGACTGATTTTTACTGACGAAGTAAATAGCATAGGGCATTTGATTTTATCTTTGTCCAAGGACTGCCCCAAGGGCTGTGTCTGAGGCATTGGTACAGATATGAAAAGGAAGGGACCAATTTGGTCCTCTTAATACAGGGGTAGTTGACAATTTATGTTTTAGAATTTTAAAAGATATTTGGCATTCATCATCCCACTTAAATTCGGCTTCTTTAGATAATAATTTGAATAAAGGAGTAGCTAGGCTTGTAAAATTTGGAATGAATCTTCTATAGTAGCCAGCATGTCCTAAAAAGCTGCAGACTTCCTTTTGTGAGGAAGGTATTCTGATTTGTGTGATGATATAAATATTTTTTGGATCAACTCTCATTCTAGAACCAAAAATGTGATGTCCCAAAAAAATACCTTCAGTGAGCATCATTTTTTATGTTTCATTACTTAAGGAAAGATTAGTTTCCTTACACCTAGTCAAGACTTTTTCTAGACTGGTCAATGCTTCCTGGAAGTCTTGTCCATGGACTGTAAAGTCATCCATGTAGACTTCCACACAATCATTGGTCAAGTGAGAGAAAATGGCTAGGACAACTCTTTGAAAAGTGGTTGGGGCATTGCAAAGTTTGAAAGGGAGCACCCTATAAGAATATGTGCCCCAAGGGTAGGTGAAAGTGGTCTTCTCCTAGTCTTCGGGTGCTATTTGTATCTAGTTGTAACCACTAAACCCATCCAAGAACGAAAAATACTTCTTTCCGGATAGGGTATCCAACCCCTGATCAATAAATGGTAAGGGAAAATAATCCCTATGGGTGGCTTTGTTTAACTCCCAAAAGTATACACATATCCTCCACTTACCATTTTTCTTGGGAACTATGACAAGTGGAGATACCCATTGACTATCTGAAATGGGGTATATGAGATTGGCTCGAAGGAGTTTTTTCAATTCCTATTTTACAATATCTTTAAGGTATGGATTCATCCTTCATTGAGGTTGTCTAACTGGTCTGATTTGGTCATTAGTGTAGATATGATGTGTGCATGTGTCAGGGTGAATGCCTTTCATGTCTGCATAATCCCATGCAAAGGCATCAAATTGTCTTTGGAGCATTTCAATCACTTGTGTCTTCTGTTTTGGTTCCAAACTAGAGTTGATATACAAAGGTTTTCCTGGGCTAATATCAACAAGTTCAGTAGTTTCTTCCTTGTTTGAGGAGGCTGGTGATAAAGTATATAATTGAGTGATATCAGGGTGCCAAGTTTGTTGAAATTCGGAACTAAAAATATGTGACAATTATGCAAAAGACCTTGGGTATTCAATGCAATTTGTGTTAGCCAAAAATAATCTTAAGACTTGTTCATCTGATTGTTCTTGTATTCCTCTTACTTTTTCAAGTGTTAACAAAGGTCTGCTGCAATCTTCCTCTCCATAAAGGTTTTCTAACCAAATAGGTATTTCATGTGTCGGTTGGGTAGGTGGGAAGAGGACAAGTTTTTGGCTATGTGTGCCATTGGATATAGTCATCTCACCAGACCAACAGCTGATAAAGGCATCTGCTGTGGCCAGCCAAGGGCAGCCAAGAACCACAGGGTGTATTGGTTTGGAGGATGATTTAGAATAGATGACTAAAAAGTCTAATGGATATTCCCAAGAAGCTAGAATGACTGTGACATCATCTAGACTTCCTGCAGGGCTAATGACTAACTTATCTGCCAACTCGATCATGGTTTGGGTTGGTCTTAACTGGTTGATTTGGAGCTTTTGCATAGTGTCAAAAGGCATTACATTAATAACTGTACCCAAATCAATGAGTGTGTTTGGTATAGAAATGCCATTAATTTAAACAGTGCCTACTGGATTTCCAGGGTCATGATATTTGTATGGCATTTCAGAAATAAATTCAAATAATTGTCCCACTCCCTGAACAAGGGGAGGTTCCTTCTTCTTCCTTCCTGGTTTCTTAATGCAAATACCCCTTATGATTTTGGCATATATAGGGATATCCTTAATGGCTTGCAGCAGAGGTATTTTTATGCACACATTTCGTAATTCATCTTCTATATCTCTGTGCAAGGGTGGGTTGGGTTTCTTCAGTAATAGTATTTTGGGGTAAGGTGGGAGATTAATTTGTTGGGGTACTTGTATAGACTGAGAAGTGATTGGAATAGGAGGAGAGGCCTCCTCTTCTACAGGGGTGGTTTGAGTGTTTTCTTCCTGAATTATTACTGCAGGATATGATTGGTTTACAACTTTCCCCGATCGTAGTTGAATTTCATAGGTGGGAAAGGTTTGAACTTCTGTATTCTGCACAGGGTGTGTGGGTCGATTATTGGGGTTAGGGACTGGCTAGGCAGGGAATTTTGTTGGTCTCGGATGATAGTGGGCAGCTTGGTTTTGTGGTTGTTGATTGGCATTTATAGATACTTGTTGCTGCTAATTAGGGTTCAAGGGGGTTGTAAATTGCTATTGTATAGGAGGTGGGAGTAAAGATTGCATTTGTGGTGGGTTGAATCCAGGTAGTAATTGGGTAATGTTTACAGGGTACTGTGGATATGTAGAGTAAGAGGGATTTCCATACATGGGTCTCCTCCAACCTTGTTGCCAAGGTTGAGTTTGTTGAGGTGTCCATTGTGGATAGGTCACTGGGGAAGGACCCCATTGTTGTTGTTGATATTGTGCATTAGGGTCATAAAATGTATTGGGGTTTTGGGCTCTCCAAGGTCTTCTGGAAGAGTATGCTTGTTCTTGTGAGACTCCTCCTCCCCTATACATGGCTTGTAGCTCAAGCAAGGTTGGAAACTCAGATGTGGGGTGTTCTAGTGTACACAGACCAAAGATTTCTATGACATTTAATGGGCATTCTTTCTCACTGTGCTTCTTTCAACATCTATGACAAAATATTGCTAAAGAAACCTCTTCTTCTTGTTTCCTTTTCAGTTTTAGAGTATCTAACTGGTTACTTATTGTGCTCAAGATGTCTGTTTTAAAGTTCTCCAATAAGTTTCCTAACTCAGTTATGGTGACAGTCCCTGAGATTTGTTTTGTATTTCTGCTAAAAGGATCTCTTGGTCCTTTTCCTGTTTTAGCTTGTCCTCTTGAGTATCTCCTACAGTAATCTGCAATTTCTGAAAAAGTCTTTTGGTGTACATCTCCTAAACTCAACAAGTTTAAAACTTCTATGCAATCATCTCTAAGACCTTTCAAGAATACATTTCTTACTATAGCTGGGTCTGTGGTGAATAGTTTTGACTTTTGATAGTTGCATAAGAACCTTTCTAAGTAGTCTTTAGGGATTTCATCTTCTATTTGCTACATTTTAAAAATGTCGTTTTTAACATTATCCTTACAATAGTCTTGGTATTTCCATAAAAAATTGTCTTTCATTTGATCCCAAGAGAGAATTGTATTTTATCCTAAGCTCATGAACCATCTCAAGGCTGAATATTTCATTGTAGCAGGAAAGGGATTAAGTTTTTGGGCATCGTCTAAGTAGTTATAGCTTCTACATAATATGTCAAACTCGAATAAAAATAAATCTAGATCTTTAGTTGACGTACCTCTGAAAGTGGGTAACAATGATAGTGGGATATTCTTCATGTCGATGTTTCTCGAAATATCCAAGATTGGAAACCCAAAAGTCTCATTCTTTGTGGCTGCATTTCCTTCTTCTTCTACCATTCTACTGATGGATGGTTCAGAAACTGGATTTTCTGTGTCTCCTATATGTTCAACAGACTCATGTTCTACTTGTCCCAATACTGATTCTTCCATTTTAGGTTCTCCTTCTGGAGCCTCGTTGGATCCCCTTGAATTTTTTGTTGATGGAATTTTTCCTGCACCACTGTCAGTTGGATTAGTGGGGGGGGGGTGTTTTTAAATATTTGGATCTTACAAATCTACCATTGTTATCTCCATATCTCTGCATAAAATGGAAATTTGATTCTTTAACTGAATTGAAATCCTAATTCTATCTAGAAGGTAAGAAGGCAACTTGGATTCAGAGAACCCCACTCTAGTGGCTGCATGGCTCTTCACTCATGTCTTAAATGTTTTATCCTCCTCCCTCAAGTAGCCTTAAAAGCATTAAAAATTTATACAAATAATCTAAGCTAAAAATCGCTTCCTACCGTTTGCAACTCCCCGACAACGGTGCCAAAATGTTGTGCTTCTTATATGTTTAGTATAATGCACTCATTAATTATCAATCCAGGATTCGTAATCAACAGAGTTACAAGACACCAGTAAGAAAGGTAATTTCTAATGTCACGAGTATAGAACTAGCTAGATTATGCATGCTGGAAACAAATCAAAATAGCAAACTGCAATGCACTTTGGTTGTCTTTCACAGAGAGGCTATATGTTCCATTATGACACATGCAAGTATGAGATGGAGTTGGTTTGACAGATCAACTCTTCTATCTGACCCAAAAAACTAACTATGCAATCCACACTTCTGAAAGGGAAATCACACATCAATCATCAAGACATAGCATGGGTAGTTCAATAGTCAATATACTGAGTATGCTATGGTTCACAGTGTGCTGTTGTGAACTTCACTAGTTCTCCTTTAAATATTTCTGACTACTGCTTCCAACATTCATGTCTAAAAACCAAATTCATAAAAACAGGGCATATGCAAAAACAGGGTGAGTAAAGATCTCTAAGCAGTCATATAATGGAGATCCTAGTCTAAGATATACTGCTATCATCTAACAGAGTTAAAGCTTCAGCTAATTAACATTTACACTATTGAAAAAAAATGCTAATGCTAATCTACAAAGATGCTGACCTTTGTTGGGCAGTGGGCCCTTGCCGCTTCAACAGGTCAGCTACTGAAGTCTACAGTAAGCTTGTCTTTGACCCACACATTACTCTCACTCAAATCTCAAAACACAACATCAACTTTTGTTAACAACTCAACTCATATTCAATTATAGACAATCAATACATGGAGATAAATGATGTTCTTCTATTAGTCTTCACTCAGAATATGTTCTGCAATATCACACGTTGCTTCACATGTTGATAATATGCTAACTCTCCTACACTTCCACCATCCTTGCCACGACTATTTAACTGTCTTAGTCGTGAAACACAAGGAGGTGAAGTGATTTGCAAATTAGCCAAATGGTTAAATTTAATTATTCGGTTACATCTTTTAGATTCATCCTTATGACACGAAGTGCATGAGGATGAGGCAATCAACAAACTATTCTAACATAGCCTTGCTAAAGCAAATAAACATCCACCAATTGTCTTGGGCGATCTGGAGCTAAACTTGGTACATTCGGCTCTCTATATTGGTACCATATCGTGACAGGTAGATGGTACCAGATCACAACAGTGCGCAAATGGTGGTACTGGATCACGACAATCCACGACCATTGGTACTAAATCACAACAGATGAGATTTTAGTACCAGATGCGTTTGGTACCGGATTCG
>JASDQU010272565.1:0-15219 GCA_032191745.1 Picea mariana
TAAGGAAGGCACCTTTCTTTTGAAAGTCGGCCACTCAAGGGGAAGGACTTACACAAACCCATTTATGAGAAGGAAATGATGGAAATACTACATGCATTGAAGCAATGGTGCCCTTACCTAATAGGTAGGCACTTCAAGGTCAAAAAATGTAATGACAGTCTTAAATACTTCTTGGAACAAAGACTATCTTTATAAGAACAACAAAAATGGGTGACCAAGATGTTGGGTTATGATTTTGAAATCATCTACAAAAAAGGGAAGAAAAATGTTGTCGCAGATGCACTCTCAAGAAAGGATGAAGATGTTGAGACCTTTCTCTGTGCTATCTTGATCATCCAACTTGATTGGATAATAGAAGCAAGGGATGAATGGAAGAATCACAAAAAAGTGTGGACTCTCATTCAAAGGTTGCAACAGGATTCCAGTGCATTAGATACATTTACATGGAAAAATGATTCAATATGGTACAAAGATCGCTTATATTTATGTATGAACTCCCAACTCAAACAAAAGGTACTTTTGGAATTGCACACCTCTCTGGTAGGAGGGCACTCATGATTCTTGAAAACCTATCACAGGGCCAAGAAGGAATTTTTTTGGGATGGACTTAAAACTGATGTCCAAAGGTTTGTGGCATAATGCTTGGTTTTCCAAAAAAATAAGGTCGAAACAATTAAGACCCCAGGTATTTTACAACCATTATCCATCCCAAGTCAGCGCTGGGAGGAGGTTTCCATGGATTTCATCACAGGGTTACCAAAAGTCTGAAGGAAAAAGTGTCATCATGATGATTATTGATAGAATGACCAAGTATGCAATGTTTTTTGCACTCTCTCATCCTTTCAAATACAATACAGTTTCCACCGCATTCATGGAGATAGTTCAAAAGCTGCATGGAATCCCAAAGATTATTGTAAGTGATAGAGATCCCATCTTCACTGGACATTTTTGGACATAATTGTTTTCTTGTTTGGGTACTCAATTGGCTCATAGATCATCTTATCATTCTCAATCTGATGGACAAACTGAGATAGTGAACAAATGTCTGGAAGGCTACCTTCGTTTCTTTGTCTCTGATAAACAAACACAATGGTTCAAGTGGTTACCCTTCACAGAATGGTGGTATAACACTTCCTTTCATACTGTAACAAAAATGACACCATTTATGGTGCTCTATGGATATCACCCACCGTCCATCACTTATTATCTAAAAGAAAAGGATAAGGTACAAGTAGTGTAAGATCACATCAAGCATCAACAACAAGTTCTCCAACTCTTAAAGGAAAACCTGACCATGGCACAAAATCGCATGAAACAACAAGCAGATCAAAATCGTAGTGAAATAAGTTTTGAAGTAGGGGATTGGGTAATTTTAAGACTACAACCATACAAATAGATGTTCCTCAAGCAAGCTAAGAAGGATAATAAATTATCACCAAATTACTATGGCCCTTATAAGGTGTTGCAAAAGATTGGTACTATGGCATACAAATTGGAGTTGCCTGCATATTTGCGAGTACACCCAGTTTTCCATGTCTCATACTTAAAGAAGGTTATAGGTGACAAGTTCCTGGTTCAAACTATATTCTCAGAACTTGACGAGGAAGGAAAAATCATATTGGATCATGAAGCTATCACTGACACAAGAATTCACTAACTGAGGAATAGATCCATTTCAGAGTATCTCATTAAGTGGAAGAAACTATCTATTGAAGATTCCACTTGGGAAGATGAGTCTTTTATATAGAAGCATCCATAATTACTCAAGCGTTGCAGACAACACTTGTCTGAAGGGTAGGGGCATGTTAAGCCCTAAATAGTGGCACATTACCCCTTAATTTGGGAATATTACATTAGTATTGTCATTTTATTTATGCCGTCTTGGGTCCATTGGTTGTAATTGTACCTCCTAGTCTCCTATATATACCAAGGAGGCGTTTTCATTTGGAATTATCTTGTAATTGTAAATTCATATGATGTATAAGGAGGTTTCCCCCTCGATGTGGCTTATTATCTGAATTTCTCTCTTTGTCAAGGAGTTGAGTTCTTATTCTGAGTTTTTTATGCTATTTTGATATTTGGTTCTTAACAGATTGAAGATGCCTCTTTTGTAAATGCTTGTTTTGGTTGATGTGGCATAAATGTTGCAACAGTTTCTTGTTGTTCTGGTTCAGTGATTTTGATTAAGTATTTTCTTAACCAATCTTCAAAATATTCCCTCATGGGGACCACTGTGATCTCATGCTTTGTCTTTATTTTGAACAACTCATTATCCATTTCTCTTAGTTCCATGCCTGATTGGTGCAACATGTCATCTACTTCATCATTTGTGTTGATGTATCTGACTATCCACCTTTCGACTTCTTCTTCGAAGAATTCTATTGATTCAGTGAACTCGTTTTCCCATGCAACTTTCAATACACTAAGTTGGTATAACGATTTTTATTTTGATGAAAGTATTGTATTAATTAATAGACTTGGGCCATCAAGTTATTTTGTGAGATCAACAAGCTTAAAGAATAAGTCACCTCTTTTTGTTCTTCAAAGCATCTAGTTCACTTATCATTTCTCTCAAGTTTTTTATTCTCTTTAACCAACATGTATTAATTTGTTTCATCCGAATATTTGAAGGAAGTTTTTTCTCTCTTCTGTGGATATCGATTAAGCTTGAAACTTTGATCGGGAATGTACCCACAACATTCTAGTATAAAACTTCATCATTCTACATATATTTTTGAAGATATTATTTAAAATTTGTAATCCTTGCTGCAAAGTTGGTGGATCTCTGTGCAAGCTCCCAAATTTCTTGAATCAAATCTATTCTTTTATGTATCCCATCTCCAACATATTTTCTTATCGCTTGCAAAAAAATTGATGAACCTTTCCATATTTTGTTTCTTTCCGGGATATCTTCTAAAGTGAGTGCTGGTTGAACTGTATTTAAAGGTCTTAGAATTGAAGCTGCCTCTAAATCCTTTATTTTTTGTTTTAATTCTAACTTTTCTTTTTCAATATTAATGATAGATTGTTTCAGGGCTTCACCAGTTTCTTCATGGAATTGTACAATTTTTTATGGTGCAACCTCATCGAAATCAATTGTTGATTTCCATATCTCGGATGTCTTCTTGTTTTTTGTGTTCACTTTCTCCATTAATTTTTTTTTAGATTCTTGATTGTAGGTCGCGTGGTATAAGGTTATAGACTCTCCTTCAAATATCTCTGGTTCCTAAGTGACTAGGGCTTCAACGATTTCTTGGTTTTCCAATAGTATTTTCTCAAACTAACTGGGTTGTTCAATAAGCTTGTCCACATGCATAGCTCATGGGTTGTCTTGGGCTTCAGGTACGCCTAACCATTTTTTCTGTGTTTCCCTTTTTCTTTTGGAATAAGTATATACAATATGAGATTTTCAAGATTTTTCTTTGGTGGGTCCTTATCATATGAAATTCCAGTCGGTGTTTTCCTCATCTCCATACCACTGCTCCTAGTTTTTGTTCTTACCATGGTACTCTTTTGAGACACAGTCGGTGAATTGAGATTTATATCCATTAATTCTCTACCATGTTGTTGATATCCCTCACTGGTAGTGACTGATTCCTCCATGTCATTAAAATCCTGGTCGACTGAAACTTTTGGGAGATTTAAATTATCTCCACCTCCTTATTTAAAATGATAAATTTTGGTAAAATAAGAAGATTAACCAATTGAGGCCATATATGCAGTAAACATATCATTTGGGTTGAAACCCTCAACAAGTTCAACTTCTTTTAATTTGAGTTGGTCAAAATGACCCACAAGTTAATCCAAATGGGATATTTGTTTTACAATAATTTCTCCAATTTTCCAAGGCAGGGAGATGATATTACTTTTTCTCTTCTCGTTGAAGAAGTGAGCCCATAATTTATACTGTCTAAAAACTTCTAGAATGAAATGCCTGTCTGATACATAAAATGGGAGGATGAAAGGTTTCTCTTCACTACCAAATAACCTTATAATACTGAAATCTTCAGTGGTTTCAAAAATTCCTTTCTCTGCAAGAAATGTGGCAACTTCGAGTGATAATCTCGATGTATTAGGGCCAAAAATTAATTTTTTGAACTATGAAATAATTTTTTTATGAACCAGGTAAAAATAATACCGAGCTTTGTGCCTCCACAAGGTTGGATACTAGGAGAAGACTAGTTCCACCTTAAAATCAATGCTCCTTTCCCAAGTCCTCAAACACATAGCAATATGCTATGGAGAAAATAAGATATGATTTCATATCAAATTTCTAGGTCTTTTTCAAATTACTTAATTGAAATGAGTCTTCACTAGAAATAATGTGGCTCCAATCTATGATGGAATTTTCTAAGGGAAAAGTGAAGTACATAGATGATCTTAAAAACTTCCATTTTGATCTTATTATGGAATAATGAGGATCAACAAGGTAATAAGTTGTATTTTCGTAATAAACTCTTAGTTTTGCTTGTAAATAGTATTAAAAGCTATTTTTGCAACAAATTGTCTACAATTAAGCTATTACAGGAATTAACCCTATTATATGAGTTATTACAGGAATCAAATGTTAGCATACTTCCACTCGCTCAAATGGAGGTTTTCCATTTGGAGGCACTTCATTAATATCACGGGATGACAATTTACCTATTTTTCCATTCTCATAGCTTTCGACACCAAGTGGTCAAACTCAATAGTCAGTTACAGGAAATTCACAGAATCAACTGCAAATTTGCAAGTTTGTTCACAGTATCAGGAACTCAATGCCCAAGAGAGAGGAATAAGTTTCAACCAATCAAAAGATCAAGAATACAACAGAAGGGATCAAGTAATTCCTATTCTACATGCTGAATATGAGATAGAATTATAATTTCTGTAAATTGTTAGAAACATAATGTAAACTTCAGTTTTTGGGCAGTGATATTAAAATGTGATTTCTGGAGCGATTAAGATGAATATGAAGATTCAAAGACATGGGTTTTTTTGCAGAATGAGCCCATTTATATGACCATCAAGAAGATTCCCCCAAAAGTGCATGAAGTGGGTTGTACGAGTGTTTCTTCAAAACAAAATTTACCATATTTTCCTATTGCGATCGATTTTCAATTTTCTTAATTTGTAAAACCCATATTGGATCTAATTGGTTAGTTATAGGATTGGGGAATTGGTTCTCATCCTTCCCATTGAATATTTTGTATAAATATATCCTCAAAGAACAACACAAGGGATCAATTGTAGAAGGAGAATACTAAAATTATGATCCAAGACTTATTGTAACTGTTGATTTGTGTTGAATCTTAATACAATGGATTTATGAATTTAATTTATGAGTTAGATTCCTCACTCATTCTGAGTTTTCTCTGAAAATCATATCCCAGGAGCCCCCCCTAGTATGTGTTGTTTTCTCATAGTTTTTTTAGAGTTACTTTTTATTAATTGCCTTCAATTCCTGTAGGTGAATAATTTTCATTTAAATAACTTATAGACAATGTTACTATGTGTATGTTGAATAATAATTGTTTAGGATATTGATGTCAAAGAAAATCAAATAATTGAATGATCTTTCATCTACTGTGCCATACCAACAATTATCAAAAGAATATACTTTGAGATTAAACTAAGTCTGTAATTCTGTCTGTTTTTCTTATTGGCACATTTCATTCCACAATTGAATAGATTATTTTATTTTCAATCATCCCTTTTACTCATATTCATAAGTATCCCTCTCTGATTTCAGAGCTTAGTTGACCAAAACAGAGTGTGTTTGCAAGTGAGCACACAGGGCGTTTACTTGTAATGTGAGTCCCTACCAATTGACATTCAAATGCAAGTGATTGTGATCAAAGGAATTAATTTATGTTTGTGAGTCTAACATTTTACTATTTGATTTTTAGTAGAAGTATTTACACATAATTCTTAGGTAATTTCAAGATCAATTTTGCACATATTGTGCCTACGCCTAATAAGTTTACGTACTTAGATTGATAAGAAAATACTGATGAATCTAGACCACTAGATCATCCCAACACTTACCTCAATCTTGAAAGCACTAGTGTTATTATTTGGGTTGACCAGATACTTACTGAGGAATTCTTCTCCTCCTTTGCGTTGTTTGAGGAATCCATTAGCCTCTTCTCCCTTGAATCACATGGTGGATGCAGGCATTCGTAGCATTCTGGTAAATATTGAAGGAGCTAAAGAGATAGCTTGTTCTCCTTGGAGTTGGATTATTATCTTCTTTGAATTGAATTTATCTACACACCATTGGACGAGCTCTCTGAAATATGTTACCTCTCGAACAAAACTAGAAAGAGATATTCCTAAAGTTCAAACCCGGTTCATCTTTTTCTTAGCCGGAGTGAGAGCCTTGTAGTAGTTGTAGGCTCGCGACCATTGGAAATATTGATCTTCACGCCCAAGCGTATTTAGCATATCCTTGCAATACAATTCCTTTCTCTTACTTGACATTATTTTCACTTCCTTTTAGCTTTGGAAATAGGTGGCAGTACTATCAATATTTATAGCTTGGCATGTTAGTTATTATTAAATTTACCACGTATTTATCTGATGGTTTAATTGCCATATTTTTTATTTCAAAGCTACTGGCTTGCATGACAATATTTTTACTAATTTAATAACAACATTATGTTCACACAAGTGGTGGCTGATGTGGAGGGGAAAATAAATGCGATGGGAAGTGGTGACATGATGTTGTGGCTGATGAAAAGTGGTTAAGTATGGAGGTTCATAATGAGAACTAGAAGGTGCATTATGTGGTATGCAGGATTGTGGGTGTGCGGGTCTGGGAGCATACAAGAATGAAAAGGTAAAAGTGAAAGCGTCCCGCATCCGAAGTGAGAAAATTGACTAAGTATGGGAAATGGTGATTTTGTGGGTCGTAGAACTAAGAGATACATTTTGTAGATGACGGGATTGTAGGTCAGTGGGCATGTGGGTCTAAAGAAAAAGGAAAAGGTAAATGGGATAGTCATTCATCCCAAATCTACATTTCAAGAAAGTAGCTAAGTATTAAAAGGTAAGAGAAAAGGTGCATTTTGGAGGACGTGGAGGTAAGAGGTGAAATCTGTAGGTAGCGTGATTGTGAATATGGGACATATTGTTCTCTCGCATCACTACTCTCACATTAATTGAAAAATGACTAAGTGTTGGAAAATTTGAAAGAGGATAAAAAGAGACTACGTATAAATACATGGGTTTGCAGGTGTGCGGATCTGAAAACTCAATGGTAGTATGACCTACAACTCACATTTTAAAAGAAAAAATAGACTAAGTAAGGAGATTCAATTAAAAATAAAAAAGAAGAAGAAGAAAGATTAAGGATATATGTGTGTGTGTGTGTGTGTGTGTGTGTGTGTTTAAATACTGATCACATATGTGGATCAACAAGGTTAGAGTGTTATTTTTTAGCATAAACAAGAACCTTCAGAATAGAACACCACAACAAAACCCATATAAGTCAACTGGGAAGCCACGAAAGTGACCTAAAACCCAAAAACCTAAGTTGTCGAGCCACCAAGAAGAACCTAATAAATCAAATCCAAAATTAGAGTGATCTATTTCTTTTGAACTATGGTTGGTAAAAAAAACAAATGATTGATGCCATGATCCCATAGAGAGAAACAAGAAAGGAAGAAATTTGATGCTAAGCCCCAATTCGAATTATATTGAAGCAAAATCATGAACCACATGCCAACAAAATACCACAAATCCTCAAGCAACAAACCAACTATGAGAACCATTATCCCACCTGCAAGAAGAATAAAAATCCAAAGTGCTTGATGTGTTAGATACCACATTAACCTTTGCATGTGTGAGGGCACTGTGGGTTGAATGCACCTTAGCCATTGAATTTGATAATCGACCATCCCAAGTGTGATATCGTGCCAAATGTTTAACATGAAAGAGCACCTCATAATGTTGATTGATTTAAAACTTAGGGGATGGGGAAAAAGATCTCCCTTCTTTTTAACCTTAACTTATTACATTCCAAAAGAGAGGCCTTGTTGGATAAACTATTGGCTTGATGATTGAGCTACTTGATAACATGGTAGTGTCAAATGTTAAGCTTTCAATGCATTCAATTTCATATATGAAAATTACTTCCAAGTGACCTCAAACAGTAAACTAGGGTTGCAACTATCACTAAATAATTTTATCCTAAAATTATGACATAAAATTATAGTGGAAGCACACATATCAGAGAGAAATCATCCATGCATAAGAGACACAAATTTTATCCAGTAAAATTTTCAAATTGAGGATTCCAAGGACAAAACAATCCTCTCACAAAAATTACAACTTCAACAAAAATCCAGAAAATCTTCCAACTTACAAATATGTTGCAAACCCTAGTTGAAGTCACCTATACAGTTGTTCACATCACCCTGTATGAATGCTAATGTCACCCTACAATTCACACATGCGGCCTGGTGTTATACGACTCACACATGTGGGTTGTCTCTGTGGATGTACGGTCCACACATGCCGTACGAATTGCAATAAATGTGTCGCACATGTGACTATTTTTCTTTTGTATGGTCACATGTGTGGTATGACCTACTGTACGAACTATATGGCTCCACACATGTGGCCTCTTCCTCCTCTCTCCTCACATGTGTGAACTCACACATATGTCTTCTCTTCTTTGTCTAGAAAAAACTAAGAAAGAAAGACCAGAAACCCTAGATCATATTTTCCCAAGTGAAGAATTGTTTTTTTGAAATTTGCCTCCTCAATACTCTTGGCAAGATTTCTCACTCACTCATGCCAACACCATAATGACAAGATAAGATGTGTGGTACCTCCTCACACTGCCTCTCATTTTATAGGAGTATAAGAGTGAGTTTAGGAGCCCCTTCTAAATTCAACATTAAATTAGAATTGTTTATTCCTCAAAGTGGGTGCCAAGCCCCAACAATAACAATTCCAAGCCCCAACTTTATATAAAAGGGTTTTTCAAAACATAAAAATACAATGTGAGTGCCAAAAAATATTCCCACATTCCCAACACCAATGCCAATGTGAGAATAACTCCCTGAAGTTACAAAAAATCAACACTCCCTCTTAGCGAGGGAGGTATTCTCCACCACTCCTAGATTGTCTCTGAAGTAAAACAACTTCTCCTTCACTAGGGGTTTGTGAGAATATCTGCAATTTGATCATATGTGGAAATGTACTGGAGCTTCACATCTCCCTTCTACACCATGTCTCTGATGAAGTGGTATCTGATATCAATGTGTTTTGGTCTGTCATGAAACATTGGATTCTCTAAGAGTTTGACACAGCTTTGATTGTTGTTGTAAATCACCGTAGGCTCCAACACCTGACCAAATAATCCTGCAAGAAGCTTGTGAAGCCAAATAGCCTCACAACTCGCCAAACTAGTTTCCATATACTCCGCCTCTACTAAAATGAGTGCCACAAAAGTATGTTCCCTGCTGAACCAAGAAACCACTGTTGATCCTAGGTTGAAACAACCACCAAATGTTCTCTTCCTGTCAACTGTACTACCTTCCAATATGATTTTGAATATCCATGTAGCCTCACTTCATAATCTATTATATATTTAAGAAGAAATCCAACTATACCCTGAAGGTACCTAAGTGTATGCTTCGTTGCTACCCAATGAACCTACCTCAACTCAACCGTGAATTGGCTCAAGGTGTTGATAGCAAAGCACATATTTGGAATGGTGTTGACCATATACATCAACAAACCAATCAAACACTTGTACATTGTGGGATACACCTAATATGAATTTGAAGCCCCTAAATTCTTCAGATTGGTGATCATAGGTGTAGTCACGGACTTACAGTCCATCATCCAGAACCTCCTTAGTATCCCAACTACATACTTCCCCTATCCAAGGAATATCTCACCTTGCTGTTTCCACACCTCCAATCCCAAGAAGTAATGCATCAATCCAATATCATTCATATCGAACTCTGAAGCAAAATCCCTCTTGCAACTGGCATTGAGCTTCTCTGCTCCCATGAGGAATATATAACAAACATACAACACTAATATAAGAGGATCCTCACTAACCTATATGAGATATAGGTTGGGATTCACTTCACTCTTGGTGAATCCCATGCTTTGCAAATACCCGTCGATCCTCAAGTACCATGCCCTGGGTGCATGCTTGAGTCTGTACAAATATTTATTCAACCTACAAACATGGGACTCCCTCCCATGTGGAGTCCAATGTACCTCAAAGCCCTGAGGTTTCTCTATGTTGTTACACATCAAAATTACTCACTTCAATAGTGTCGCAAGTGTCTTCATTACAAGTGTCTCATTTTGACCATAAGTGTCGCAAGTGTCACAAACATCACACTATGATCTTGTCTATGTCGTGTCTCTAACGACATCATAAGGAAAATTAAGACACCTTCAAATACTGGTTTAAGAAGGAGAAATCATCTGATGAGGAATACAAATCTTTTTCCATGAAGAAAACTACTTAAAAATGAATTTTGGAGGGCAGCGCTCCCCTACCCACTGTCAGGGAGTGCCAACGCTCCCTACCCTCCTTTGGGGGAGCATTGTAGCACCCTGTACACCCTTCTGGGGGGGTGCTAGGATTTTCTGAAGGAATTTTGGGCAGCGCTCCCCTACCCACTATCAGGGAGTGCCAACGCTCCCTAGCCTTCTTTGGGGGAGCATTGCAATGCTCTGTGCACCCTTTTGGGGGAGCATTGCAATGCTCTGTGCACCCTTTTGGGGGAGCGCTGGTCTATTTGAGAAAATTTTGGGTTGTTGAGGAGAATCAGGGAAAAATCCCCCTTATCTTAGAAATTAGTTGGATTCGAATATGAGGTCAAGGCTACATCTTAGGGAGGATCCACAACTGATGGAGAAAGATCCTCAACCTATCCCAAGAATCTCTAAGGTGGTTGGGTCTCTCTAAGCTTATATAAGGAGGCCTTCTCATGGTTAAAAGCATATGGCAGATTAGAGGCATCAAACTTATTATCTCATAAGGGATATTTATCAGTGAAAGCATATTCATTTTTATGGTGGATTATTTGAGCAAGGGGTTGGACAAAGAGAGCTTGGTGAAGCTGCTACATCTACATCATGGTTGTAAGCACTTTGCTTTATTTTCATTAATATACATATGTGCTTGGCCTGTTTCTTTCAAGGTTGTATTTATTTCTTCATGAACTTGTCTCTAGTATATAGATCTAGTTTCAAGTTAATCTTAGTAGAATAGGAAGTTTGTTTTGCCTTTGCTTGTTTTAGAGGACTTATCGAGGGGCTTGGAGATCAAATCTCAACTTGGACTGTGCGAGGACGAACATTGTTAAAAAGGTACACCTTTCTTCCTCTTCTCTATACATTAGTTTAGCTAGATTTAAAAGGATGTCAGTGACCAATGTTAGCACCTTTCCTGTCTTGGTCTTAGGAGTCTAGAGCTCAAGACATAATCCACTTGTCCGCAGGGGGATTTCTCTATAAAAGAAATTGGTGATGCCACTGGGGAGGAAACTTTGAGTTTTGGTTCCTTTCCTAGGTCTTTGTTTAGCCTTTGCGCACCTTTAAATCTTATGCATGTTGTGTCTCTGATCCTTAGATGTGTTGTTGGCTCTTGGATTCATCTTACACACTAAATTTTTGCATTTTTCCTGAGTTTTTTTTATTTCTAGGAAAAAATTTGAGTTCTGAGAGGCTAGCGCTCCCCTACCTTTACCACCAGGGCGTTGGCACTCCCTTGCATGCTCCCACAGAGCGTTGCAATGCTCTGGCACCCTTGACACCAGAGCGCTGCCCTTTTTTCTACAAAAATCTTCTTGGGAGTTGATTTCTCAGTCTTCCTTTTGCTGATTCATCTACTCAGGGTTTATGCTATCTTAGTGTGTCCTTGTTTAGCCTCCAATTATTTGATTTCTAAGGATTGATGATGTTTTGTTTGGATTTTTGACATCTATTTTCCTTGCTTTGAGTCACTCTTCTTCCCTGATATTTGGAGTCGATCTACTGCTTTCTCACTTATCTGATTGACTGAAAGCTGTTGTAAGGAAATTCAAAGATATTTTCACTATTTCATTTTGGTCTTTGAGGTTTTTTCTCCAAGCATTTCCTCTTATCTAGATTTGGTTTTCTTTTTCTTGTTTTATCACAACGAGGGTGTGCTTTTGTTTATGTGAAGTTTTCTTCCAGTTGCTTAAATCTCATAGATCTTGCAGTCTGATTAACATAGGAAGCTTTACATCAAACTGATTATCAGTCACATATAAACATTTTAGCATTGTATCGGATTTTTGATTGAAGACTATTGCATGAGTTCATTGCATCTTAGTGTTTGAAAGTGAAAGGAAAATCCTTCTCCTTCCCTTAAATAGACATTCATTGAAAGAAAATACTGCCTATCATTTCTTATGCATGTTTTGGGAATTGAGTCATAATATCATCAATTTTCACTCTCAGACACCTCTGAGTAAACAACAACCACTAAAATCAACACTGAGCTAAAATTTATCAAAATTTTTTACATTTTTGTTAGAAAACCTACATTATCTTAAGGTGTAGGGCTTTGGAATAGGTTGAAAGGATAACTTTCCAAATCTATCAAATAAACTTAGCATCTTGTGATAGGGAGAGAAAATCCAATTCTCGTATCAACTTTCTAGGATCCCCCTCTCACACAGGGGTTACACAGGAGGTCGCGTTCAGGAGAGTTACGGAGATTATCCCTCCATGGTTCAACCTTTCATAGTAGTCAGATCGTATATTGGGGGTTCTTCTTGAGGTTCAACTGTCTTCATTTGGTCTTGGTGCTTCGTGAATTCTGAATCCGTTCGGGTTCCTCTAGAGTTCTACCGGTCCACTTGTCCT
Source organism: Picea mariana (assembly GCA_032191745.1). NCBI lineage: Eukaryota > Viridiplantae > Streptophyta > Pinopsida > Pinales > Pinaceae > Picea > Picea mariana. Next base: position 12,856 of record JASDQU010272565.1, read on the forward strand.
CAGTTCTCTCGAAGGATTTCAGACTTGTTATCCCACCCATACGTTCAGACTGAATTGTCGATTGTACCCTCCCAAGGGATGATTTCGAGTTGGTGATCTTAGTAGCCATAATCTTTATGGTCTTACACAAGGTGACGGTGAAGGGAAGTCTCACTATACTTGGAACAGACGTTGGTCAAAATCACTCGGGATCCTTGGAGTGTAAATCCACATTTACTGCGTGGAAGCTTGCACCAAGGCGTAAGTCTGTTAAGCAGGTCGCCAACGTAACTGATCCACCCACTCTATCCCCGCCCCTTCCTATTTTTATCTCGCGACATTGGATTTCATCACCAACTAGTGGTTTCATTGTGGGAAGTTTTGTTTGATTGTTTGCTTCTTAGATTCATAGCATGTGTTGTTTGTGTTACTTAGTCGACCTTAGGTCGAGTTAGTTTTAATGGAATCAACTCCTGAGAGTACTAATGGAGGAACCCCTTCTGCTGGGGAACCTTACATCTTTCCTTCTTTTGGAAACTTTGGTCCTCCGTACATTGCCACACTGAGTCTTCCAGGACTCACCATCGGATTACCGGTTTGGTTGTTCCCCACTTTGGTGATCTCGAATCCTCCCAGTTCTTCAACTGCACCTAATGATTCATATGTAAGTACACCGCCCACACATAAACCTCATGTTTATGTTTCACCTTCTTCACCCATTAAATCTCCTTCCCTTTTTCCTTCTTCGCCTAGTGAAATCTCCAAAGAAAGTAGCCAGGTTGATAAGAAGAAGAAGAAACATAAAGAGAAGAATAAGGTGAACCCAAAAAGGACCAAGCCTCCAACCATATAAAATGTTGGATCCAAGCAACCAACTACTATTCATTGTACTAGGAGTGTTGATGAGGTCGACAAGAATAAAATGAAGAATCTAAAACCCAATTTCCCTTGCAGTCTTTGTAAGGGTGACCACTTTATGAGGGATTGCCTTGGTCTTCCCAAGGTCTTAGAGATGTGGTCCTCAGTGCCATCGGCCTCTGCTAGACATGTTGGTGATGCCCCATCGACTAGTGACATTAAGGTTGGTAAGAAGAAGACAACTCTCAAATTTCCTTGTATGTTATGTGAAAGTGATCATTATTCTCACCTTTGTCCTCATATGGACGAGGCTTATTCTCTTTTGGAAAAGCTTCAACTCCCAACTGGTTATCGTAATATTTCCCCCAACCCATCATTAGTTGACAGAATGGTCAATCTGGTTCCATCCCCGATCAGTCCGGTTGTTCAAGTGGACAATCTAGTTTCATCCTCGGTTGAACCACTAACCAAAGTAGCTGATCCAGTTCCGTCATCGATCAACCCCACTTTTCATCTGAAAATTGAAACCCAAGTGGTTTCTCTAGTTACATAATCGTTCAATCCCACTCCTCCTCTGACTAGTGCCAAAGTGGTTTCTCTGGTTACATCATCGGTCAATCCCAATCCTCCTTTGATGAGTGCGAAAGTGGTTGCTTCGGTCCCTTCATCAGTCAGTCCGGTTGATCATGTCGTCAATCTGGTCACATCCTTAGTTGAACTAGTTGACAAAGTGGTTGATCTGATCCCATCTTCGATCAATCCCGCTCTCTTGTTAGAGAGTGCAACCCAAGCAGTTGATCCATTTCCAGCTGTCGACCCCATTCTCCCTTTTGAGAATGAAACCCAAGTGGTCGATTTGATGTCATTATCAATCGATCCTACTCTCCCTCTAGAGAGTAAACTTGATACTGCCCATGTTTTTCTTGTTGATACAAATTATACCGTACTGGGGGGCATTCCTCCTTCTCCTGCAAAACCCCCTCCAGTAATGAGGCCATCATTTTTGATTGGGGTGTGCTAACTGGACCTCATCTTCCCTCTCACATTCCTTTCAAGATTACAATACAATTTTGTGGTCGGGACATTCCTCATGTGCTGATAGATGAAGGTTCATCCGTTAGTATTTTTTCCTCTATTGCTTGGCAAGCTTTGTGTTATCCTCAGCTTGTGCCAGTTGCCTAGACTCTGTTTTCTTTTAACAGAAGAAACAATCACCATTTAGGGATCCTTCCTCAGTTTCTCATAACTTTGGGAGGGAAAATTGTCTTTATTGATGTTATGGTAGTCCAGGATGCCTTGGATTTTGATTTACTCCTTGGGCGATATTATGTTTATGCCATGAAAGCTATCGTGTTCACTCTCTTTCGTGTGATATATTTCCCTCATGATAGAATAATGGTGACTATTGATCAACTGTCATTCGTTGGCCCTGATGTGACCATCAACCCAATGACCTCCCTAAATGGTTCTTATATGCAGTCGGTATCACCCCTGCCATAGGTCAATTATGTGGCATTGTATCCCATG
>JASDQU010272566.1:0-15292 GCA_032191745.1 Picea mariana
CAATATGACAAAAATGTGATTCATGATGGGCGAATGAACACATATACCTTGGAGAAGAATGGGAGAACCCATATGTTGCTTCTGATAAAGGATAAGGAGGTGAAGCAGGAAGTAAGAAACACAGTACTTCTCATGAGTGGGAAAGAACTTCTTACGGAGGTGAAGAAGAAAGAAGATCCACAATTCTTTGTGGTCAGAAAGCCAAGGATTGTTCTGACTAGCACAAGAGTGGATGATCTACCAGAAGAGGTTCAGGAACTGCTGGAAGAGTTCACTGACATCGTGGTGGATGAATTACCTCGTTCATTGCCACCTATGAGGAGTGTGAGTCATCATATAGGCCTCATACCAGGGGCCAGTTTGACGAACAAAGCCGCGTATAGGTTGACGCCGCAAGAAAATGAAGAGGTCAAGAAGCAGGTCTAGGAGCTGCTGGACAAATGATTGGTTAGGGAAAGCTTGAGTATGTGTGCTGTTCCGACAGTACTCAGTACAAAGAAGGATGGAGGTTAGAGAATGTATACTGACTCGAGGGCAATAAACAAGATAACCATCAGATACAGATTTCCATTGCTGAGAATGGATGATCTAATGGATTGCCTGAGCGGGGCAAGGTATTTTTCAAAGATTGATTTGAAAGCCGGATATCACCATATTCACATGAGAGAAGGTGATGAGTGGAAAACAACATTCATGACAAACGAAGGTTTGTATGAATGGCTTGTTATGACATTTGGCTTGACAAATGCGCCAAATACTTTTATGAGGTTAATGAATGAAGTCCTGAAGGATTTCATCGAGAAATTTTGTCATAGTATATCTGGATGACATACTGATTTTCAGTAAGATGAAGGTCGAGCATCTGAAGCATTTGGCCATTGTGATGAAGAAGCTACAGCAGAAGAAGCTATTGATAAATATGAAGAAATCCTCATTTATGAAGACATAACTCATTTACTTGGGTTTTGTTATTTCGGAAAATGAGTTGAGGATGGATCCGGATAAGGTGGAATTTATCAAGAATTGGCCATCACCGAGGAATGTATTCGAGGTGAGAAGTTTTCATGGTTTGGCTAGTTTCTACCGAAAATTCATCAAGAATTTCAGTGGGATTAGCGCAGCGATGATGGAAACAGTGAAGAAGCGACATAAATCTTTTCACTGGACAACGGAGGCTGAGAAGAGATTCAATTTGTTGAAGCGAAAGATCACAGAACAACCAGTTTTGGTGTTGTTGGATTTCCTGAAAACATTTCAGGTGAAATGTGATGCCAGTGGGTTTACTATAGGAGCGATCTTAAGTTAGGAGGACAAACCAGTTGCATATTTTAGTGAGAAGCTGAATGAGGCAAAATTGAAATACTCCACGTATGATAAGGAGTTTTATGCTATCATCCAGGCACTGAAAAAGTGGAGGCATTACTTGATCCCGAAATAATTTGTTTTATATAGTGACAATCATGCATTATAGTTTGTGACTCAACAAGAGAAGTTGAATCAAAGACATGTAAAATGGATAGAGTATATGCAGAATTTCACTTTTGTGATTAACCATATTTCGGGTACTGCTAACAAAGTGGCTGATGCTTTGAGTAGGAAATGTTTGTTGTTGCGGGAGTTCAAAGTCAGGACATTAGGCTTTGATGATCTCAAAGACATGTACCGGGACGATCCAGATTTTAAAGAGGTGTATGAAGCAACTGAGAATCCAGTTCTCAGGGATAGAAGCCAGTGGATATAGTATATGATCCAGGAGGGATTGTTGTTCAGAGGCAATCAACTGTGTATTCCAAATTTCTCCATGAGGGAGAATTTGTTAAAGGAAAAACATAGCAGAGGATTGGCCGGACATTTCGGTCATGATAAGACATTCGCAAAGCTAAGAGAGTCACACTTTTGTCCAGGAATGCGAGCAGAGGTCAAGAGATTTGTAGACAAATGTAGAGTTTGCCAGCACTCAAAGGGAAGAAAACAGAATACAGGGTTTTATCAGCCATTGCCCATACCGGAAAGACCATGGGAGGCGATCAACATGGATTTTGTATTGGGACTACCATGGACGCAAAGAGGATTTGATTCCGTATTTGTAGTAGTGGACAAGTTTTCTAATATGGCACACTTCATTCCATGCCAGAAAACCAGCGATGCGACTCACATCACAAATCTGTTTTCCAAGGAGGTCATTCGAATTCATGGATTGCCGAAAAGCATAGTTTCTGACAGAGACACGAAATTCATAGGGCATTTTTGGAGGACCTTATGGAAGAATCTGGGAACTAATTTGATGTTTAGTTCTGCCTATCATCCTTAGATGGATGGACAAACGAAATTGGTGAACAGAAGTGTGGGAGACTTGCTGAGGAGTTTGGTGGCAGAGCACCACAGCCAGTGGGAATGTATATTACCGCAAGCAGAATTCACATACAATGATTCAGTCAATCAGAGAACAGGAAAAATTCCATTTCATATTGTGTATGGCGTGCAGCCGAGAGGAGTTTATGAATTGAGGGATTTAGAACAGACTGTTACTAACAGCGCTAGTGCAGAAGAATTTGCTGAGGAAATGAAGGAACTTCACAGCCAGGTGAAAGAGCGACTGCTAAAATCAAACTAGGAGTATAAGCGCAGAGCAGATCAGCGGAAGAGACAACTTCAGTTTGAAGTTCGTGATCTAGTTTTGGAAAATTTAAGGAAGGAAAGGTTCTCGAGGGGAACATAAAATAAGTTGAAATTGAATAAAATCGGACCATGTAAGGTCTTGAGAAAATTCAGGGAAAATGCTTATGAGATAGAGTTACCTGATGGGATCGGAATATCTTTGATATTCAATGTTGCAGATTTATACCCATACAAGGCTGGAGAAGCAAAGACTAAGACAGAGTAGCCAGTGATCCAGTGGATGAAATAGATGCCAGTTGTAGAGAAACCGTAGATGGAATGCATACTAGACAAGAGAGTGGGTAAGAAGACCAGGCGGAAAGAATACTATGAGTATCTGGTCAAGTGGAAGAATCATCTAGTTGAAGATGCTAGCTGGGAGACTGAAGCGAAAATATAGAAGCATGGACAGACCATGCAGGAGCTCATCGACAGGAGCCCATGAAATTTTTTCTAGCGAGGGAGTATGATGCAGGAGCATCGCCGACTCATCAAGCGAGCCAGCGTGGAAGCGGAAAACAGCTGGACCAACAACACAAATTTTGAAAATGCTTTGGGACTGTTGCAAAAATATTAAATGAGTCATTTAATAAGAGGCTCCTTTGTACATTTTAAATGGACCTTGAGAAGATATCTCTCATCCTTTAAGTAGATAGACGACATTTAATCTAGTTAATGCAGGTAGATAGGAATTTAATTCATAGATTAGACAATCTTAGAGGGAAGAGGGGAAACAGATATAGACACCCTCATGTATCATTATAACATTAGCCCAGTAATAGATAGAGAGAATTTTGGAAGAACAGGAAGAGAAGAGAAAACATAGAGCTGTGTAAGAACACCCATGTACAGACATTTGAATTAATAGAAGAGTTCTGATTCAAATTCATGGTTGGTGTTGTTCTCTGTGTGTTTGATGTTGATGTGCTCGTGAATGTTTATTTCCTGTTATACATTTTCTTTCATATGTTGTGTATGTGATTTCATGTGTGTGAATTGAAGTCTGAGAGGAGGAAGAATGAGTTTCAATTGTTTCTCTAATTGAGCCAAGAAGATTCTTTCAAGGAGTGCAGTCGAATTTGTCCGCAAGGAGTGCATTGACAGAAGGGTTCAATTAGGGATAGATTTTGTTCTCATTTCCTAAAAGGTACAGTTGGGCACAGAAGCCATGCAGGGAGTGTGCAGGCTAAGGGAAGTTCAGGATTACGAACCTGAGCAAGAAAGTGAAGGACTGCTGCTGCAGGTGTGCGCAGGGTCGAAGAACTTCAACACTTAGATGTCGTTGAAGGTTTGCCACAAGGAGTGCACACAAGAAGTTTCCCTGGAAGACTTGAAGTCATGGGAAAAACCTCAGGATGGGCTTTCGAATTCGTCCAAGAAAAGTGAAGGGAGATGCTATTGAAAGTTCGTAAGAGGCGTCGAAGGTTTGCGAGCAGGCAAACGAGTTCATGGAGAGGAACACTTAGTCGTTCTGCAAGCTTCATCGGAAGAAACAGAAAGACGAAATTCTCCGAGGAGATTTTTTGATATCCCGTGAGCCTTGGGATTTCACGGAGGTGTAGGGACAATATCGTAGATATGCCTGGTAGGTATAAGGTTCAGGAGGGGCAGAACCGTCGATCCCGAGTCACAAGGACCGTCAGATCTACACGTGATATCGTGTATCGGGGATTCGCGAGTTGAAGCTTCAATCTTGTGCAAAAAGAGTTGCGATATCGCGATCTGCGATATCCCGATGTGATCAGAACCATCCATCGGTAGGGACACGTGTCAGGAGATCCAAGGAAGTTGGGGTTCGGAGAATCATTGTTTTCGAGGATAGGATACTCAGACAGTTTGGAATCGCGATCCGTGATATCCCGACGGGAGAGGGGTCACAGCAGGAGCTAGTGGAAGACAGGTGGCGTACCATATCATGGATCGGGAAAAGGTAAGACCTGAAACCTTTGGCATCAGGATTCGCGATCCTGTGAATCTCGAAATCCTGATAGAAGCGACGGGGAGTGGAAAGGTCAAATCGCGCGTGTGCGTCGGAGTTTCGGCACATCAGTTATCGGGAGTCGGTAAATCAAAGTGCTCGATATCGCGAGTAGCAATATCCTGATAAAGGAAATCTTGACAAAGCAGAAATCCCGACATGGTAAGGGAGAAGTCAGCGTTGACTGGCCATCAGGTCTCGAGGATTTGAGATCCCAGTGATCGACAGTGAACTTGCGAAGCCGCGAGTTCCGATCCTCCGATAAGTGAAGAAAGGGGGATCGCGTGAAGAGAATATGTGGGGTACAGATTTCTCAATAGGGAAATAGAAGGACCGGTTGGTGTTCTTCGGGCCAAGGGAAGAGAAGATCCTGTGAGAGAGGACGTGCTCCTAGGTTTGCAGTTGCACCACCATTTTACTAATTCTAAGATAAAGCATACACATAAAAAACTTTGCATGCATCCTTTTTTATTATCTCAAGCTCGCAGAATATTACAGCACTTGGAAAATACATTATTGTTCAGGAAGATCATAAATTGTTAAAACCCACTATTAGTTGAACATTTGATTACTGATACAAGTACACTCAAACACTGATCGTTTTAATGTAGATTTTACTCATGTTGTTGAATTTATGAGAATGGATGCTCACTGTTGTTTGGATGACTGATTTTCTAGTTATGTTAATGATAGTGTTGTTGCGAATCGAACTAGAGATGAACTGGCTAAGACAAAAGATATTGCAGATCTCGGCTATGTGGACATTTATTTTTTTTATTTGTTCAATTAAAATTTATTTGGTGGTTTTTATGAATTTAAAACTAGTAACTCAAATGATCATTGGGTGTTTTTTTATGGATCATTGCTTTTTGTTTTATATGATTATTTTTTATTTTGTTATATATATATATATATATATATATATATATATATATATAATTTTTTTATTTGTTTCTAAAAAATGAAACTAAAAAATGTAAAACAAATTGTTTTTTTTTTTTTATCAAATGGAGATAAATGAGTTGCCAATTAAGGATGAAATTGATTAGGAATGTTTGCAAAACATTAATTTATTCATTYCTAAAAAATTTAAAGATATCCTACACTTTCTGATCCTCGYGATCACACTAAGCACGGAGGAGAGMATACTTATTCTAAGTGAAATAAAAAACTGAAAATAAAAGTATGTTTTTTTATTTGTTTACCCTACCTACTCTATGCTAATTATAAATTAGAGATTAGTTAGGTGTATTCAAACTTCCAATGTAACCATAAGTGCAACATAAATAAAAATATGTCCTCTTTCAATTTCACAAATGACAATCAGAAATATATATAACTGTGTGAAATTAACTGTTGAAATTGTAATTTAACAAAATAAAAAGAAAAACTGAATGGATTTAACCTCGTACTCACTTGAAACCATTGTTCGATAAGGATTTTATAGGCACAATCTGTCTTTCATGTTCTGCATTTTATAGGATTTTATAGCTCTGCATTTTCCTCCTCGACCTCTTGCTCGCCTAATTGTTCTTCATTGAATATGCATGCTTCTTCGTATGTTGATTCATCGTTTGTTGTTGGAGGATGTTAATTAAGCCCTCGATCGTAGTCAAGAAATCCTCTTTTTGAGAAGAGGAGATTTTGAATGCCAAAATGTTGGTGCAATTATATGCATAATATATTACCAAACATAAATTATCAACTGGGACTCATAATCAATAGAGTTGATGCACTATATGTGTCGATAACAGATAGGTTCCTATGTCTTTTTAGTATAGCTTAGAGAAAAAAACCATTTAGAAACCAACACACTTTTAAAAATGACAATCTTCACACAATTCAAAAGCTGGAAGAAAAACTCATAAACAAGCATATGATCTAAATCTCTTGCTTAGGTGATGGATCTGTTCATTGATGGTTCATGAAAGGAAAATATGAGCTTTGATTCTATCTCTTGGAGAAATTAAACTAACAAAAATTAACACTTTGCACATTCACATAATTCCATTATAGGTGCATGTAGGGTGAGAGATAGAGGTCTTGATTGTGCATGTGTTAGCAAGGTGTAACCTAATCAATTATGGAAAAGAAAGCTAAGTGTAGTGGGATGCTCCATTAAAGATCATGTATGGTGAAATATGGAGATCCAATTATTCCTGGATTACCACACTTTGCAACAAATTCGAATAGTGAAATCAAACAAAATAACATGAAATCAAAATAATCGGTACATGAAATGAAAATCTACACTAACAGTTTACAATGAGCTTACCAAGATGGATCGGTGGCCGTTGTCGATGCCAACATGGAAGCATTTATATCAACATATGCTAACTTCTAATAGACACAAGATTACTGAATCCAAACTTGCATTAATATTCAACAAGTAGGTTTATAGAAAGAGTCTTTTCATGAATCCAATCTAAATCATAACAACTCTCTCTAAGAACCAATCTTACATCATAATAATTCTCCCCCTCATGAAGAGAGGGCACTCATTTATACATGATAGATTTGAAAAGAAGATAAGCATCTCATAATTACAGATCCACTTTTCTCTCAACCAATTTCCCATTATTACAAAATATGATCCCTTCAAATCCTCACACATATCTCTCATATATCTTGGATAATATATGTTTATCCATATCTCCGTGATCTTCTCCTTGGAATAGGCTTGGATTATCTCCTCAAATCTTGAAATGGTGGAGGAAGTATTCAAGAAGTCTTTTTGAATTAATCCTTCACATATTCCTACACATGACAAAGCTTACACATTTTTGAGATATATATGAAAACATGCCAATTTTCTAATATTTAATCACAAATTCCCTTTTAATACTAAAATAAATGATTTGGAAAATAATAAGGTTAAACCCATATTTAATTATGAAAATTTTATTAATGAATGATTTATGGAGTGGTAGAATATGGATAAATGTGAAGAATGGTGAAAGGAAAATAGGATGAAAATGCGACAATTCTGAGACTCAACAGTCCACATGTCAGATGAAAATTGTGTCACATGCTAGGATGGAATCCAACACATTCAGAGGATGATGCTTGTCAACACTTGATTGATTAGTCAATAAGGGGGTGGACCCTCATTGGCTTGTAGCTCAGAGATAGATACAATAGTCCTAAGTCGTGGGCTCTAAGGGTGTATAAATCTTCCACCATAGATCTGGGTCAAGGGAGGTAAATCTAACCTTAGACCCCTGAAAGTATTCATTTATACAAGGTATGAAAGGAGCCTAGGAACTGATGTCTATGACAATGCGATGATGACGCATGTCCTCCCTAGATCTGATGTGGAGAGAGAATCTAGGTCATCGATATGTTGAGCAACGAGGTGATCTCCACCATAGATCTCTACTGAGAGATTAAGTGGGGTCCCATCGAGGCCCAATATTGTTGGATGTACACCTTGATTTATATCCGTTAGTCCTATTGGAGAGAAACCTCAATGGTAGATATCATGGGGTTGAAACTCCATAATAAATTTATTTATAAATATCGTAATCACGTGATAAGTTTGGCTAGCTATCTCATAATCCCCAACACCAAAGCCCTGAAAGTTTATATTGCTCTAAGAAGGCCCTAAAGTCTAGTGCCCTGTGGTGATGTGACGCACAAAAAGAAGTCTATGTGACGAACAATAGTTATGTCGCGTGTCGTGGCCTTTTGGGAATAACAGAGGGATGGCCTAAAATTGGGGTTTTAGTTTTTTTATAGGAATTTTTAAATATGTGATTATCAGTTATCTCTTAGTTTATGAAACTAGTCAGAAAAACGAGTTGAAAAATAGTGTCACTGTAGTTAGCTCTTAGTTATTGGTCATTTTTAGATTCATGCGAGGATTTCCTAAGATAATTTTTTTTTTCTAAAATTAGTTGTTTTTCTAAAATTAGTTGTTTTCGAAAATCTCAGATTGTAGTTAAAAGGGGTTGAACCTCCATTGTAATAGTTAGGATGGAGAAGGAATAAAAGAGAGTTATTTTTCCATTCTTTTTTTTTTTCATGGTTTTTAGATCTCGTGAATAATTCTAATTTAATTGGACACATCACAATGTCACATAGAAAGGTAAAATTGACTAAGTTTACCTCCTCTAGCTTCTTCTTTTGTGCTCTTGTGCTATTCCGGTTGACCTCCTTGGCATTGGAGGTCCTATATCTTCATTTAGTTGTGGCTCTTCATCTTATGACTATTTCTCTACTAGTCCTTTTTGGGGAGGAGAATCTAACCAAGAGGAGCAATACAATAAAGAGAAGAACAAACTAACACAAGGGAAATACAATGTTTGAAGACAAATTAACCAAAAGGAGCACAACTCTAGAGAAAGAAAAAACTACTTTTTTAATCATATTTTTGACTTATATTCTTATGGGTTTACTCAAATATATGTACTCTTTGATGTGAAATTGAATTCTCGCCCACAATGGATACTTTTAATAAAACTACAATGAGATAAATTGGAAAGACATGAAAATTCTCGCCCATGTTACATACTTTTAATAAACCAATAATGAGATAAATTGGAAATACATGAAAAACATCTTTCTTGCTTAGTGTTTTATGTGTGTGGCCAAGCCATTTTTTTTTATTGAGAGTAACCTTTCTTGAATAAATGGGTCTCAATGGTGGTTTGTACTTATTATTTGAATACAAATCTGAGTTTTGTTCTATCCATATTGATGTAACACCCCTTCTCCTAAACATTTGATTATTGTGATTAATTATAATTAATTATTTCCATGAAATGGCATGCAAATATTCTAACTATATTATTGTTTAAATTGAGAATTCCAACCAACTAATTGATGGGTGAATCCTTAAGTATTGGTCGTGATATCACTAGAGGAATAAGAGGAAAATTATGTTAGATTGAAGGAACCCAAGCCTCCTTGATGAAATATTTGTTTTGGAAATACTGAGTTATTTCATCAGCCTCGATTTCAAGGAAAATAGTTAATGAGGAAGGATTGGTGGTTGATCAGCCAACCAACCTCATTGAATAGAAGTATGGAGGGATTCCTGAGGTGAAAGGTAGTTTTTATATTGAGGACAACAAGAAGAATCACTATGAGTCCCTTGATTGACCCACGAGGTTTCCTTCTGAAAAAAGGAAGGGGAAAGATCAAGAATATTCGGAAGAAAAAGCATGCAATAAAATCACACGAGGGGGAGTTGTTGGTTCAAGAAATAGAAAGGAGGAACTGGGTAGGATTTCTGGGAAGAGGCCTATAGAAGACTTGAGAAAAGGGAGAACACACAGGTAAGAGTAGAGAGTCTCTAGTGGTATCATGGCTTAGCACGGGAGTGGCGAGACTATAGAGAATTGTTACTTATGAGCCTATGGTAGGGTGGAAAGGTGAACACCCATAATCAGTTGGTTGAATACTACCTTGTAATACATAAGTATCTCATCACCCTGTTTAATTGAGTAAAGGAACTGAATTATGTCTATAATTATGCCTTGAATGAATTCTCTTGATCCGTTGAATTGATACATGTATCATTGGTAAACCCTTACGCAAAGTTAATATTGGAATAGGATCTAATGTTGGTATCTCATGAATGCATTCCTGGATAGTTGAAATTTTTTCAAGAAGGGATCAATACATGTATTAATGATGAGCCTGCATGCTGAGTTAAATGAGATGATATGACCCTCCTTCCCCATTAACTAAACTTGTTTAATGCCTAGTTGAGTCGACAAGACTTAGCAGTAGGTGATCCCTAAGACGAGAACCAATCTTAGCCATTAAACGATGGGTTGACCACCCATCGAAGCCCCTCGTAAGTTAATGTGAAAGTGGTGGTCATCGAAGAAAAAGATGGTTCAATGCCAACCGTCGATTCTTATCGGCTAGTTTGAACATCGGATGTTGGACATCGAAAGATCCTTAGGAAAAGCTAGGAGAAAATCACCGACATACTGATGTTGAGATCAAGGTTTCAGCCCTTGGTTCCATCCCCTATTTCCTCTTTCTAGTTATATACCCGATGAGAATCGAAAGAGGAGATATTGACCATTATATTCAAGCATTAAGAGATCTCAGTTGTTAAATTTCCCTTAGGAAATCTTAGGAGAGAAGTTCCATGCCTGGAAGCCAGCTACCAAGTTTCAGCCGTTGGATAGGAGAAAGGAGGGATCTCCATTGTAGATCATGTTCAAGCTAGTTTAATCATATCCTGGACCCCATAATTTCTTCCCAAGTCTAATTTGTTGGCATGACCTGGTGACCCGTTGTCCGAGGGGCAAGGTTCCCACGCGGGGTTCGAAATCCTTTTATTATTATTATATATATATATATATATATGTGTGTGTGTGTGTGTGATTAGGGAGGTGATGTCACATATGACATCGAAAGCCTTATAGGTAGGTAGCACGGCTGAGGATTCCATGTGGCATAGGATAGTTTAACCATGCATCGAGTGTGGGGTCAGATCAGGCTCCAAAACCCTACATTGAAACCTTTAAACAAGAGTCATTAGATCTACTGAGAGAAAACCCTAACCATAGATATCGTAGTAAAGGACAAGGAACATAACCCCAAGGATAATATAATTAATCCTCTTGTAATCTTGGGGTTAAGTTAAGTTAATCCTCTCATAATCCCCAGACCAGAGCCTCCTGAGGTTCATACTACTTGAGAAGTTTTTGTGTCCTGACATTCGGGACAATGTGTCATTCAGAGGTCGGTCCACATGTCAGACAAATATGGGTCTCATGCTAGGATGGCAGCCAGTGCATTTGTAGGATGATGCTTGTCAACAATTGATTGAGTAGTGAGTAAAGGGGTGGACCCTTGCTGGCTTATAGCTTGGAGATAGATACAATAGGCCTAAGTCATGCGATCTAAGGGTGGATGAATCTTCCACCATAGATTTGGTTTAAGGGAGTTCAATCGAACCTCAGACCTCTAGGAGTATTCAATTATACAAGGTATGAAAGGAGCCCAGGACTCAATGTTCGTGACAACACGATGACGATGCATGTCCTCCCTAGATCTGATGTGAACAGAGAATCTAGGTTGTTGATCTATTAAGCGACAAGGTGATCTCCATCATAGATTTCTATCGAGAGATTAAGTGGGGTTTCATCAAGGGCCAATATCGTTGGATGGACACCTTGCTTTATAGCCATTAGATCTATTGACAAGAAACCTCAGTTGTAGATATCATGGGGTCATAACTCCATAATAAAATTAATTAGAAATCTCGTAATAATGGGATTAGTTTGGATAACTATCTCATAATCCCCAACACCAAATACATGGAAGTTTATATTTCTCTAAGAAGACCCTGACGTTCAATGCCCGGTGGTGACGTGATGCATGGAAAAAAAAAAGTCCATGTGTTTAGTTGTGCCATGTGTCGTGGTATTTTGGGCATTGCGAGATGATGGTCGTGGAACAATGTAAGTGTCACCTATTTCACCAGCATGTCTTGGGGGTGATAAGTGTTTTTGGTTTAAACTGTATAGCTTCTCTCTACTACTTGTGTCATAGACCCAGGGTTTTTTTGTGGGTGGGAAATCCCCCTATGGACTAGCACTATGGGTTTAGTAATGAAAGCAAAAAATAAACTTTGAAAGTCTCCTACTTTTTACTATTATCCCGATATAGTCCCCATATTCATGCATAAAACAAAATGATAAAAGGATATAGTAACTCTACATTGAAATCCTCTCTCGGTGTTGATCCTTTTGTGTTCGGTGGCTCCTTGACTACAAGTCTCCTCCCAAATATAACCTATAGTCACAAACAGACAAACAAAGAACTACGAACATGAATTTCATATATGAATTAGTGGGTTAGAGGTTCCAAAAATATAAACCAAATTGAATATTGAACACATCATATGGAGAGAAGGGAAAAGTAATTCTTTCTATTAACCTCACAAAAGTCACTTAAAATGGTGAGATCGGTTACTGCTCCTTGAATCTGGTCCTGACCTCTTCTTCAACTGTGCACCAACCGCTTCCACATATTCTTCTCCTCTTCAGTTCTCACACAATGGTTGCAAAATGTTGGGGCAAGGGGAATGCAAAATTGGGTAGAATTTATTTACTATTATTTTCCTCCTCCAAATGGGACCCCTACCCCTTCTTTTATAGGCTATAAAGGGCTAGGTATTTGGTTGAGTGACTGACTATGGGCAGTCAAATGGTTTAGGTAATTTACCCAAAAATATATGTTCCATCTACAACTTTCTATTTTGTGTGCTTTTGTAGGTGTACGCGGGTTGTAGTGGGTCAGCTAGCATATACATGCATTAAGTAGTGGAGCAGGGAACGCATGCATTCAAAAAAGATGTTTTTAAGAAGAGTTGTTTAGTAGTGGCTTGGCAAAAATGGAAAACGAGATGGCCTGATGCCAGGTAAGAATGTCTGGTGAAAATTAGGGTTATAACATATGCCCTCTAATGTTTGAGGTCAGAAGAGAATTTGATGGCCAAAATACATTATCCATCTTCACCAACATATAAAACAAGTGAGCCCAGGGACCAGAGTTCGGGAGGTGCCATATGAAAAATAACAATTTTCTCACTGAGGCGGGCATACCCATGCTCGAGATGAAATAAAATCATGGATTCCATTCAAATACATTGCAAATCCATGTCATATAACTATATAAAGTGTAGCTGGGAGAAATACACAACGGATCTACATCTCAAAATAAAAAAGATATACATGTATAGTATCCATCTTCAAAAAGATAATAAGGATTGATGGATAGAGATGAGGCCTTCAGAGCTTGAGAAACAACATCAAAATATTCGCAACTCAGGTAGGAGTGTAATATGAGTGTATGACTTCACTACCCAGAGGTCTTCGACGGCTTGTTAGGAACGAACTAGAGGATCTTGGTGATCACACTGAGGGATTCATTGATTTCGAACAAAGACTTGATTGGAATTTAGGGATGGTCAGGCATAAGGGCAAGAGACAAACTGTAGAGGGGCCGACTCAATCTTGGTAAAAACTTCCCTTGGACAATAGCATGAAAAAATATGAGACTCAGGCAACATGGTATTTGACATAAGTCTACGATGCAAGAGGCAATGCAAACTCTCCAAATGTTTGGAAGAATAACCAAATGGAGGAGGACATAACTCTATGTAGCAAGAACAACTTCCTAAGGTCATGTTAAATCCAAAATATTGACGAACAAATGGAAGGATGCTCTTTTTCCAAAGGCGAGTCATTGTGTTGCCAACAAAAGGAAAATACTTTTCCGTTCCTCTTTCTGGGGTATATTTGATTTTTTCATCTTTTTCAATAATTTGGAAATCTTGAAAAAGAATAAAAGAATGCTACGTTACAAAGGAGGATCGAGTTTCGCATACATACTAGTTCCAAATGCAAGCAACACATAGATGCTCAGAGAAAAAGGATATATGCAGGAAAAGAATGCTCGGAAAAAATCCTCCATGGGCCAAGGTGTCAAGACGCAGAGGCAAAGTGCTACAGGGATTGTGTATAAGGCATTCTTCAGATCGTTTGATTGAGAGAAACATGGAGCTGGCATTAGTCCAAAGACACAGGTATGCAAATGAGATTAATAAGACATAATGGTAATGTCCTTTGATGTGGTTTTAATGAGCCTAGAGAAGGTAATATTGACGGTTTTTCATTTTTAGAGAGTCTAAAAAAATGTAAAAGAAGACTCTGTTGGGGTACCTTTTTCAAAGATAGTCTGGCCGGTTAGAAAAAGGGGTAAACTAGCACCAAATAGACATCTTATTCAAAACAATTTTAACGAGTGTGATAAAGATAAGATCACTCGACAATTTTTTCATATTTAAGGAGTCTAAAAAAAGATTAACTATGGACTCTATATGAGATGTCCTTATGAACCATTTTAACGAGTGTGAAGGAACAAGGTCACTCGATGATATTTTCAATTTTAGGGAGTTTGAAAAGAGCTTAACTATGGACTACGTGGGGGTTCCTTTTTCATAAATTTAATCCCATAGGCCCGAAAAAGAGTTAAAATTATACCTGAGAATACTCTTCTGGGAACTGAGGCTCCCAGAGTATACCTTTGTTTGTATAGTTGACCATCCAGACTGAAAAAGGGGTAAAATACCATCAGATAGATGTGCCTTCAAATTTTAGTTTAGTGAGCGTAAAGGGCGACAAGATCGCTCAACAATCTTTTCATGTTTAAAGGGTATGAAAAGGGCTGAAAAGAAGACCCGTTGTGTTTTGGGAGTCTTGAGGGTGAGGTCAAGTGAGATAATGAATCATGAAAATGAGGTTCATACTCATAATCAGGCGAAACTAAAAAGGACTCCCAAGCCTATAGTCATTAGTGACAACATGGACGCCAAAATGCAACCAAGATCTACCTAGGGCATTCATGTACAGGTAGGTTCTACCACTAAATTATGACACTTCTAGAGAAAAGAGAGTGTTTCATGTCACAATTTCGTGGGATCGATCCTATGTCAAAGAGAAAAAGACAACGAGGTGCAACCAGTGGAAGTGGAATCCTATCTTACATGCACATAGTTGAAAAAATGACTTTTCACCAAAAGACTTTTAAAATGACCCAAATCACCAAACAAATTCCCAATACCCAAAGTGACACTTATTGTAACATCCATTAATAAAATCTTGAACCATATTAAATGATTTTCAG